>JAHZNE010005759.1:0-20859 GCA_027744055.1 Callyntrura sp. NNG-2020
TTAATTTTGCATTATTGTTACCAAATATCATTGATTTAAGTTTTAAAAAATTGTAATTTGTTGCATGTAAGCTGTTTTTAACTGCAATTTAGCTGCATATTTTTCGATTTTTTAGTGCATAATTGCATACATATTTTCTTATTTTCGCTACATATAATTCCAAAGCCTAGTGATGAAAGTTTTCATTAAATATGAATGTGTATTTGTTCCATCGCATAACATTACTGAAAATAATCGGCAAATCTTCTATCATTTTACTACTCGTCGGATTTGTGGAATAGCAGATTCACTTGAAACTTTTAAGAGATAATAGAGCCTGTCAAAAAACTTATACTCCTGAACTTTTAAGACCCAGCGCTCCATTAAAACAATTAATTGGCCATTTAGCTGCATAATAAGTTAACATACATTGTGAAAATAGAACGAAGCTAAGCGGGACTAGGGCTAGATAATGACAACTATAGGATGGCGTAATGCATGCAAGAGCTTATAATAACGTAAAGCTTGCACACAGCTCTGCATCTGCTTTTTTAAATAAAAAAAGTCGTTGCAGCATATTTTCCATTGCTGTCTGCGTTCTATTAAAATATTGTTTTTCGATAAGCTCTATCATCTGTGAAAGTTTCAAGTGAAACGGCTACTCCATGTTCTACCAATCCCCGCCATAAGTGTAATGGGTTGACCTGCTTTCAAAGACATCACGAAATTTGCACCTACTATAATTGCCGATGTAGTGGCATTTTAACTGTCAGTCCATGCTGTGCCCATGATTTATGATATTTTTCATTTTTAAATGCCTATATGTTTGTTCCACATATTCAAAACATATGTAGTATACACAAATGTGACCAACCTTTTTTAAAGGTGAACTCTGAAGAGTTTCCCTCGTGCCCTTTGCAGTTAGAGCTCCAATACAAAAATATGTCATTTCCATAACCCTCCGTTCGAATAAGGGGAGTTGATGCTTGAGATCCAATTGTGTCTACTATTGAAGTCGTCAACAAAGGCATTCCTGTTTTTCCGTCCAGCACAGTCGTCTGAAAAAAATGTAAGTATGAACGGTAATGCTACCGATAAATACATGAAATGAAAATTGTATTCCAATTAAATGGATATCGTTTGAAGTGACAGGCAACTTTCCTGACGTTTGTCAAACAGAAATGAGTATATATCTTCGAGTGTGAATGACATAATTCAACTATGCTGATATATGTTCGCAGATGGTATTTATTGCGAAGAGTGTATTTTACTTTCTATTAAAAAATATTACACTACCTCTACTTCTCTATAAAATAAAATATAAGAAAAACATGTTGGCCATCACCAATATATTTGAGAACTGAAACATTTCCTTGATATAGCTTAAGATCGCTGACAATGAGAAATCTACCATAAAAACCAATCGCTGAATAGCATATATTCAGCAGGTTTAATTAAATTGCATGGTACTCATAAGAAGCTTATGCATACTAACAATAAGTCTATTATAAATGTGCCAGCGCAAATCTTTTGGTGTAGTCTGCCATTATGCCTTATTCTATTGATGAATTTATACATAAATTACTTTGTAGGTAAACATAATATTAGTTTTGGTGTATTACAGTAATTCGTTTTTTTCCCTAAAAATGTTTAAAATGATGAAAAAATAATTTCAAACCTGTGCATGGTAATAGACGGGAAATCCTGGTCCAGTTTGATATTTTACTAGAAAGTCAGGAACCTCATCTTCGTTGTAAAATCCTGGCGTAGGTGTACTATATACAATGATAAAACCAAAACCGAAATAAAAAATTAAGTTGCATTCTTCTTATCTTAACGATGAATACAGAATAGAACATAATTCGTAATAAACATATTTGACAAGTCTATATACACTTTTTTTAAACCAATTCAGCTAAAACGTAGATTTACTTTCACCAACTGCATGACGATATTTTACGATAGTTAGTTGGCTAATCTATAGTTAAAGTGTTTAGAATAAATATATGATATGCATGCAACGAATGCTTACAGCAGCGTAGTGTAGGTTGCTACCTCACTGTTCATGATATTTGATGTAGGTAACTATTATCATATGTATTTGTGAGCTTAAGGTACTTACGTATATGTCTCAGAGGAAGGAAACGAGTGATTCCAAATTTGCTTGAAGCTTGTTCCATCGAAAGCAATGACCGTGGAGTTAAACATAGCCATCACAATATCATCCACCCCATCTCCTGTTATGTCTGTAATGACAGGTGGGATCATTACACCTTTCTTTTCATCGCGGTAAATGAGTTTGGACTGAAAAATTATTAACAAGAAATAGAATATACGATGAGATGAGAGATCCGTTAAAAGATTTTACCAACTTGAATCCAATTTTGTCGCAAATTGGAAACAATAACGTTATACGTGGATTAGAAAGTTCCAATTTTAACAGTGGATTTATGCAATGCTTTATCATGACATGATTTGGTAGCTGGCTTGTTGTGTACATCATAATCAGTTCTAAAATCACAACCGTTTAGCCTGTCGTATGTACTTTTTGGATACAGCTATTCATTGGAATATGTTAAAATAGTAGCTAAATATTGAAAATATCTCTGGTAATTTTCCTCCATCTTGGTAATGACCATCTTTTGACCTTGCTTTTGCTCTGTCGCAGTCAACATTGAACATAGATCTGTGATACAGCAAGAACCACATTAGTGGTGTCAGAAACTATAAGACAAATGCTCTTTAAGTCTCTTGGGGGTAATATGAACCCACACCAACAAATTACAGCACAAATGACTCTGTAACCAGTTCTGGTTGCTATTTGTTATCACGCAGAAAACTTCATTTGTAATAAATTCTTGCAAAAACCCACTGATTGTAAAAGATGAAAAGATGAAAATATAAAAGTGCAGATACTATTGTCGTACTTTCATTTCGCCGCTGTAAAAATCATTCAACGACACAATATAAAGTCCCCTTGTAGGGCTTCCTATATAGTAAATACCAACCAACGAGATAAATGAAAGCATTAATATATTTTCCTTGTACATCTGATACACTGAATTTTGTATAAGCTTATATAATTCTAAAATAAAAATAACCTGGATCTGCTAATGGATCACCACCATGTACTGCCAGGATATCTACAACACCATCATTGTTGAGGTCTCTGATAAACTGCGGTGTATAAATATTCATTATTGGATTCTTTGCTGGACCCTTCTCAAATGTCCATATCTCCGTTCCATCTTTTCCATTAATTGCACAGAAAACCTGCGTACATAAGACCAAACCAATCGTTTCATTTCACTACTTTTCCCTACCATACAATTTATTACATCTGCGTTAATTTCAAACATGTCAACATAACAGAAGTGCAGACATTATAAAACTTACTCCCGCCCTTCCAGCGACTAAACAATCTCGTACATTATCGCCAGTAATATCTTCGTGACAATTTAGAGCGTAGACTTCATGTGCTGTCCAGTGTCTCCAAAGTTCGGAACCATCTTGCCCATTGAGGGCTAAGACACCTCCAAAACAAGGATTTTGACCGGCAAAATATATATCACAGACAAAGTCAGGAACGCCGTAGCCATCAGCGCCTATTCAACAACAATGATAGTTATAGTAAAATAAATCTTCCGCTCATTTCACTTCATTAATTTTCTTGCAGGTTTAAATTTACCTGTTGCATAGCCGAATATGATATCATCGATACTATCATTATTAACGTCAAGTAAACGGAAAGAAGACTCTGTAAGTAGTTTTGGAAAATGTTGAACCCACACATCTTCAACCTGTATATTATCACATGGACGCACACCGAAAATGTCCAGTCGTTTTGGAGGCTTCGTCCAAAGATTTATTATACTTAGGGGCCACGAAACGTAGTTCGTTATGAATGTTATTACTGCTACTAATCCTAGATTAGAAACAAATCAGAGTGTCTTATTATCTGACATGCTGATTGCTGATTCTGTTAAACTAGTGTATCAACACAACTGATTTAGTCAATTTTATATATAAAACGTTCTTACCCAGCATTGCAAATGTTGCAATCATTATATAGCACATGGGCATGCATAGTACTTTCAAAGCTGGAGGAGAGGATCTTACTTCAGTGTGCAGTCCTCCGTTTTTAATATTGTCAAAGCCATACTGTAGAACAATGAAAAACAATGCTATTTAGTGTAACATCAATATCGCTCATACTACATTCATTAATATGTAAACCTACACGAGACACAACATTATATTGTTTTCATGATAGTGCTTGCATAACCCAAGTAAATAATGATGAGTCAGCCAGCTCACTAGTATATAAAATTACTTATATGCATTTGCACTATACACTAAAAGTTTTAATTTATCGAGATCAAATAGGATTTCAGAGAAGATTAATAATGTCTGCATTATAGACAACTTAATACCCGAGCACTAATGAAAGTAAAAACAAGCAAACTGTATCAGCTTGTATACACCTCTGGAATTTAACGTTTCCGGGCAGTAATTAAATGCATGCACCCGATTCAAAATGGAACTCGAATTAAAAGTGTTGTTCATTTTCATCGTTTTTCGTTTACTGCATTTAATAGCATATGGGGCTTCCTGCAACTTACAAAGAGTAAATGTACAGTACAATATAGTACAGGCTTCCTTACATAAAGATATATCTCTACTCAGATGTTAATTAAATTGTCTAAAGAAACCAATATTTTCACTGTAGCTTTGATTTATGAATTTCTAAATTATGATACGCCTATTAGGCATCTAACCTAGTAAATAGTGCTGTAGTAGATAGTTCTTTTAACACAACTATCAGTTCAGTCAAAGTAGCAACAATTACATTACATTATACTTCTTATCTTATTTATTTGTTATTTGATATGCCCGACAAAATTAAAAAAGATATTGGAACATTTGAAAAACTGAAGGATAGCCGCAGCTTGCTATGGTTTGAACTGTTAATTTTTGCCAAAAATCAACAGGTTGATGGTAATTTGATTAAAGATTTATGAATACCCCTATGAATCTAATCTCTTAAAATTATCGACCACCGGATCAACAGATGGACACAGGCTTTACCAATCACAAGAAATTCCCCCTATTTGTTTAAAGACATTTACTACATTGCACGAGAGAGACTAAATTATATTTATACTTACAGATTTCTTTCTCGGTGTCATCAAAGGCTTCTTTGCAATGTCGTACTCTAAGCAGTAGCCATTTCTCCCTCCACTCCTGACGAATACGTCATCATCCACATCGCTCAGGTCGGCCTCTTCGTAGTTCTCAATCACCTCCAATTTTGTTTCATTCATCTTGCACGATGGCATCATGATGAACAAAGTTAAATACCTTTCAATAGATAATTAACTTGGCTAGAAAGAAAACCTCATTCGATAGAATTCGTCTAAAAATATGCAAAAAATGGAAAATTCCAAGGGTCGTCTACGATCAAACAATTCAGTAAACGCTTATTAATAAATGCAACAAAATGTAACCTTTTATTTTATATCGTTTGCTATTTGGAGTTTAGTAAGCAAAACATCTTGCAGTTTTAAAAGCACTCATCCGAAGATGCTGCTTTCACTTATCAGAAAAGCAAACTAGACAAGATTAGTAGTAGATTTCTGGAATAAGCTAACAAATGAATCGTCTGCCTGACATTACGATGAAACGATTGTGAACTGTTTACACAATAAAATTCACCACATTGTTTTTAACGTAATATACAAATCGTATTTCACATGCACACTTTTAATGGCAGAAAACAATTTTAGTTGCTGCTCCCACATCAATCAAATGTTGTTGATTTGACACACAAGCAACTAAATTAAGTGGAAAGCACTCTAAATACATTACAGGTACTATATTTGTGAAGAGTATCGTTTGGTTCTCGTGTGTCACTGTGCCACTCACTTGCGTTAAAGTTTGAACTTTTCAACTTTTCTTTTCCTACAACATCACCACATGTGGTTACGACGTAAAGAACGTCACTATATAACAGAAATCCATTCATATATTGCCCGTTTTACTTACAACTTATTCAACTAATTGTGCACAACTGCATGTTCTTAATCTTTTGGTCTACTTTGATAAGGGGTATATATTTGTACGATAAATCACCCAATGTAAAAGCAAAACCGCGTTGAGAAAGTCGTATATTAACGTTTTATAACTTGTTTGCGTGCATGTGCCATCAATAATTTATTTTTATATGGGCACCAACTTTACTTCCGTGCATTTACAGCAACGTTTAATATTATTCGCGGAGTTCATATGTTAAACAAACATTTCTCTGTGTGGTGAAAGTGTATACAAATCTACCTAACAAGTGTAAGTGTAGAAGCCAGTGTAGTGCTCTGCTTCCACTTTCTTTACATGTGCATATACGTATTGTACTGTACTATTCGCACTATCAGTTCAAGTCATGCACTTTTTGCTAAAAAGCAAAATCTATTGATATTAAGTCAACGTTAAATACATAATATTGTGGTGCTGACTTTCACCTAGCATTAGTTCACAATATAGTACTCCTATTCTTGTTAGTAACACTCTACATCTTTCACCATTTGCAATACCTGATGTATCTGAATCCGTGTGCCCGTGTTTATAGGAGAGAAAAAACATTCGATCGTGTTTCCCTTACTCTGTGTCGAGCTACAGCTACAGCAGCAGGCTTATTACTTTCCCGTCAGTAAAGCTGTCCGAGAATGTTGGGGGTGTAGCAAGCGATGCGCATGAACAACTACGCGCAAGAATCTTAAATAGTGTGTCGTTCTTTGACTAACACGTTCTCTGATGGTTATTAGCATGCTAAAATTGTTAAGATCAGAAGAACGAGGTGCTTAACAAAATATATGTGTCTTTGAAAAACAAGTTTGTGAAATGGAGATGAATATTTAGCTCCGTTCGATTCTTACAGGAATATCATCGCGAATCATTTAAATTCCAATGTTAGTTCCAATGTGTCTTCTTCCCTGAAGTTGTCTTTTAAAATGTGCAAAAGATACGAAAGAAAATATCTTCAATGTTACGGGAAACAAATCTTTTGTAACTCATATCTTCCTGAATAAAATTGAAATACTTAACAAAATTCATCTGGTGAAAGTCGGTGGGGTCTACTGAAAGGAGAGTAGCGGTTGGATCTACTGATATGATGGTCCAAAAATTATCCCACAGGTTCAAATCGACAAACGGCATCGCATCGTCCTCTGTATTTTTACCACAAGTTTTTATTTTGTTCTTTCTGTGTAAATGTCTCCATTTATATGTTCACCATCTGTGGCTTTTTTCTTCTCATGGATGTGTTAAAGAACGAAATATGTTGAAGAAAGGCTTACTGAACAATAACTTTTTAATACGGTATGTCTATGATTCCAGTTCTATGCTTATTGATTGTATAGTGGGCAGAGAACAAAGAAATATACTGACAGTTACTATCAATTTATAGCGTATATTGTATAAATAATGATAATAATAATAATGTGTATGAACCTACAAACTACAAACATATGAATACAATACATACATTCATTTCAACCAATATGTCTATAATGGGTATGCTTCAAGGTGAAAAAAGTAATAATGCAAAAAATAAGAAACCCTGTAAATCAGTTGATAGTTGGTTATACCAAACATAAATGAAAGGGAAAAAAATAATAAAAAAGATCTTTGAAAATCGATATCGATATTATTCCTTACAGTAAACATAATACACAAAACGTCCAAATGTACGAAAATAATGCATGGTTTCTCATCTTTCAACGTAATACATTGTATAACGTCAATGATTACGAAGTAACAGGAAATCCACACCTGTTGTCTTTGTGATCCTAATCCGACATTCCCATCTGTGCTTTCTCCCAGGAAGGAAAAGTTTCCAGTTTCCTTATAGCATTGCACTCCCACGTTCCGCCAACATTTGAAAAAATACGCTTTCTCAATTTCAGTGTATCTGAAAACTTTTAGTCGGGTTTGAGGAAAAAAGTATATATTATA
Organism: Callyntrura sp. NNG-2020; assembly: GCA_027744055.1. Taxonomy (NCBI): domain Eukaryota; kingdom Metazoa; phylum Arthropoda; class Collembola; order Entomobryomorpha; family Paronellidae; genus Callyntrura; species Callyntrura sp. NNG-2020. The sequence goes on from JAHZNE010005759.1 coordinate 7,987, forward strand.
TTGATTTTTGAGCTTTTCATTTTGATTATTTTACAACTATATAACTTGGATAACTACATAATTTTGCTATTTGTTGTGTCGTGTTCGATCTTTTGACAAAAGTATGTGGTTCTTCGCTTGTAAAATAAGCTTTATAGTTTTGCACTTTTATTACATATTACACCAACATAATAACATTGGCAAATCATATTTTATAAACAAACTTTGTTGTGCAGAATACGTAATTTCCGTTAAGGAATAATACAACGATGAAATCAGATAATTAATTTAATGCAAAAAGATGCCTGACTCTTTCGCTTGTTCAGCTGATGTATTCTTAATATTTGTCCAGAATAAGTAAAAGGGAATGTCCGTCCTATATGGATTTTTATCCAGAATGGCTTTCATATAAAAATACCCTGTTCTCTGTTATTCAAAGAAAGCAAAGACAAAAATTTCAACCAATGCAAGGCACAAATGCTAAAATTGTATAACAATATTTATGCTATTTAATTTACATGTAAAGTTGGGAGATTTCTCCACGTCTGTGAGGGCATATGCTCTACAGGAGGTCGCACATAAACAACGTATTTTAGATTACTAACTGCTTCGACCCCCTGAAATAAGTAGTTGTACACAGCAGCAACCAATTTGTCAATTCAATTAAATATTCATAACGAAATGCGAAATATTTTGAATTTATTATTTATAGTAGCAGTTCCTACCGTAGCATACATTCTTGTCTGAGTCAATGCAAGTTGCTCAAATACAGACTCAAAAGATGGGCTAGCTAATCCAAATTGTTGCACAACGGAAGAAAGCGTTTTCTTCAAAAAGCGAATAACGCTGATGTTTGGATCCGCATTTTTATCTGTGTTTTCAGCCAGCTTACCCCCAACCGTATTAAATGCTATTATATACTCAGCACCGTATTCTTTAATTATATCCTCTAAAATATGGATTTATATCTATTATCGTATTTCCCGTCGGAAAACAGACTACAAGATGTAATATATATGATGCGGAATTATTACGTGGAAATGAGTTAGCATGAGCTCCGTCACAAATGTAATCCTGGTCGATGGGGTCACAAATTGGAGGACTGTTGTTGATGTGGGAAAGACTAGCACGAAGAAAAACCCACATTGGTCCTAATTAATAAATATGTTTTTGCATTGATGACCGAATTAAACGAGACTTTCGTATTTTTATTTCAGTAGAAAATGTAAATTGATGCTACCACTACGGTCAACCCGAACGCCTTGTGATGTTAAGTTTGTCGTTACACAACAAATGGGAATCCACGTATCTTCTAGTTGAACAGAACCAAACAACTGATAAAAATACGCGAGTAACCGTTTACCCTTCCCAAGATTGATATACGGAAATGTTATATCGTCCCAGCGTTGTTTTGTCAGATCTTTAAAGTCCTGTTGATAATTTATAAGTTATGTTATTCATTATAACAGTTATTAAAGGAATCATTCGTAATGTAAATTAAAGTTTTTACTTCTTTCCATAAATCTTCAAATTATTGCTAACTATTGCAATTTTTCAAGGAAAGGTTTACTGCCCAATGATAAACTGGGAATGACGTATATGTCGAATACATATGGGCTTACTTGGAATATTTTTTCAATTATATCTTGCACTTTCATATAATCTTGAAAGACTGCAAAGCATGCAGCAAGGAGAAATCCCGCCCCAGTCCCAACAACCATATCAATAGGTATCATCTTGTATTCAACCAGAGCCTGCAACATTCCTAATTGTGTTCCGATTCGTGCCCCACCACTACTAAAAAGTACACCAAATGTTTTTCCCTGAATCCATCTCAGAAAGCGGGAGAGATCAGAGGTGAGAAAAATCTCTCGATTTAGATCCGGGTAATTTTTCTCCTAATAAAACAAACATTATTATGTTAAAATAGTGAAAGCACAGCATAGTCAAGTATTTGTAACAGAAAAACGTGCAGGCTATATAGGTTTTATGGTTACAATTTCTTCTTCTGACAAGCCTCCAAGAAAATCAAAAGCTGAGTTTGGGAGCCTTATGTGATGATGGAAATCAATCCAGTCTCGACAGTACAACCATTCTTTTGTATTTCTTGGCAAAACCGCTAAATTAAAAAAAGAAGACTAATTTTTATTCTTGAAATGGCCGGATTATATATTATAATGTTAGTTCATGTACAATGCGTATATATGTGTACTGATTAAAATTAAAATGGAAAATGTTTTTACTTACTATCCATGCTGTGCAAAATTATCAGCTCTTTCCGTCGTGTGGAAATCTTTTTGCCAATAAGTTCTTCTTCAAACTAAAAGTTAAACAGAAACAATTAATCAAAAACCGGATAGCCAAGGAGAACTGTTGATCTATAAAGTAGTAGTCACTGTGTTTTACATCTGGGGGAATGGTAGAAATATTTGGAAGTTCAGACGACCCGACAGTGAATATCACCTCGGAGTGTGATGAACAAACGTGGTTCCAGTAATGCATTCTGGGCACACACTGGAAAAATACACATTTGGGGTGACATGAGACACTATCGCTGGCACATTTCAGGGTTTTATCAACTTACAATAAATATGACCAGATCATTCCGTTCCAGCTCTTGCAAAATAGTCATTTCTAACATAAATTCATCTTTGACAGTTATATCAGATTTGTTGACCTTATCCAGCATGTTTTGATATGTAAGAATAATGCATGCACCACCTTCATAAGAAAGGAAAACATTTTTTAAAATGTGGAATTGAAATTCAATTTGGGAGGATAATAAACAACTTTGTTTGTTAAAATTCATTTAATTTGATTCATACCACATGAAAGGAAGTGTTTTTTAATTTCAACTGCAAGCACTAAATAAGGTAGTCCTTCTGCCACAGGGACTATTGCAATAGAATGAATTCTTCTGCTTTCTCCATAATTTTCCTCATCTACCCTTACGTCTGGATTATGTAGTTCATGTTTCCGACCTACAACATTCACATAAGTACGCATAACACATAAATTGACATAAGTACATTACTTTCTCTTTCTGGACCAACTTTTTAACGTTCTACGGACGAGAAAGTTCATCATGACCTGTGCCGCTTCTGAGTAGTTAATCACAATGTTTCGTAGTAGATCATTTGGAATTTTTGCAAATTCAGTCTCCCGAATCACTACGCAAGTTTTAGTCCTTCGCTTTGACTGTAGTAGAGATTCAACAACACCCATCCAATCGTTTTCCTATGAAGAACACGACGCAGGTTTTTTTTTTCAGGAAATAAAATTTGACTGTGTAAATCGCGTATACATGTACAATGTGCAAACGTCTTTGTATTAGTACCTTGTACTCCAAAATCGCCCTGTGCTGTGATTCCGAGTCTAACTGATATGCTCTAGCTCTGCCACTCATTAATAGGTAAGAATCGTAGCACATTTGTTCCTTACTAAAAGTTTTGTTTAAATTGATTAAAAGAACAAAGACAAAATGTGTGATGAACTCATATATTTAGTTTTAACAGCTATATAAACGAATAAACCAACTGGTAAATGTATTGGCCCTCTTGCGCATTTGTCCACTCCATTGCAAAGTCGACGGCTCGACTGAGTGCCGACATTCTATAGACGGTCATATAAGCGATAGGTAAAACAGACAAAGGATGTTTCTCCAAAACCCTAAATTCGGAATGATTTCATTTTTTTAAACCTTAAAAAACTTTGTTATGTTAAGTGCGAATGCAAGGAAGACTGCAGTGTACCTTTTCAGAAACTGTCGATCTGTAATAACTATAATGGATCTCTCTAAGCACCGACTAAACAGAACATTGGAATAGCCCAATATTCCGGTCAGGCTGCCGATACCTTCCCCAGAGTAAAATTTGGTTAATGGCTCAGGTACAACAGATTCTTCAATGTTTTTTCTCTTTGCTTGCTGATCCATTGGACTTAGGTTGGATTTTAAGTAAAATTCTTCAACTTTTCCAGCATATATATACTTATATCCGGTTTCCTAATTTCAAATTTGCAGTTCTCAATTACCACAACCAATTATGCAATCGATTTTAATTATTAACCCACTGCTTCAAATATCAAAAGAAAAATTCATGTACAGGTTGGTTTAATACGGAGCTTCTAATAGTGGCCAAATCACTTGTGGCGGGTTCAGGTTCTAGGACCACCACACTACAGTGTTGTTGAAGTAGAGTTACGTCCTCATCATCCATGTCCAAATATGCCATGAAACCTTTAATTGCTTTCTCTTTTATCTAGCAAGTTGCACAAATGCGTTTACATTTCCTGCAAGAAATACGTGAAATTGGCGTTCAGTTTCATGGAAAGTTTATGTTGTTGTACAGTTTCCTGCAGCTCTTCATCAGGTGAAGGTATTGACACATTAGGGGGATCGTACATTGGTTCCGGATTCAAAATAGAAATTGCTGTCGTCAGTTGTAGCGCCATGTGCATAATCTGATATTGAAAACGACATCCTCTCTCTAGCAATTTAATGACTGATGAGACCATATATTCTGGATTTCTAGTTAAGTAGTCTTTAAGCGCGGTAATCGGGAAGATCAACACTTTTGTAGCATTTAATTTAGAGACTGCGTAAATTGACTGGATATTTCTTCCGTAACCCTTTCACGATTTAATAGTAATACACAATTATTCAATGAAAGTGCATGTTTTTTCATAGTCGTATATTCTTAAATAATATCTTTACAGATATTGCGTCAATGATAGAAAAAAGAGATGATATGTTTCCTCCATCCGTAGCGGTTCGCAGACGTATAAAGTCATTGTGTGGTCCTATGCGATTGGAGTAAACATCGAGTGCACCATGTACAATGATATATATCTTGTCGTCTAAAAATATGCATATACATAGTCGGATAAAACGTATTCACGACCATTAATAGAAAATACATATTTTTCGCTGTTCTAAATGGGGTTTGTGTGCTACCTGGATCTCCAATTTTTATAAGACGCTGATTGGAACGTAGTAGTTTGATCTTGCAGTGTTTGTACAACTCTTCATAGCATGTAGGGGGAAGATAACCAAAAATTCTGAGAGAAAAATATTCAGAATGTTTTATACATTCCTACAAAGTGGGCAAAAATCATTATATCATCGTATGACGTACTTCATATATCTGTAAAATAGTTCAAATTCTTGGTTTTCACCACTCATATCATTATACCACCCAATCGGCATGATAAGACCAGGATCGGTAATCTGGAATTAGAAAAATTCCATCAAGTTTGGGAAACACGTCAGGTACGGAATGAAAAGCCCCAAGTCAAAATGAGAAAAATTATATTTAAGTTTTTGAATTTACCGGTCCATAGCTCCAAGTTAACGGCGTGGCTTTGGGATCAAATTCGTTTAGATCAAATTGCGGATAAAATTCCAGAGGTAAATATTTCAATCCATCACGAAGGCATTTTTCAGCATTCATTGGAATTTCATACTTTTCCATTACATCTGGGTCTGACTCGAGGCATCTAGTATACCCTAATCTACCGAAAGGGACTTCGGATTCCATTTGACCGAACGCTATTAAAACTGACTCAGGGATTTGAAACTTCTTGTGGAAGAAATTAAAAAATTTGGCAATGGGCCACAATGTGTGTATGTTCACATTTGCCAAACGCAGTGAAACATAAACGGCACTTCCGATGCAAACCCATTTAAAATACATATCATTTTTAAACCTCCACTGTAACCGTTGCAGTGGATGTGTCACAAATTGCATTTTCGACTGCAAGTTGGTCAACGACATCGCTAGAGAACTGCTGTAGGAAAAATATCAAAGACACGAAATAAATGGTGTGTATATTATAGATCATGCAAGTAAGAAGTAATGGCAAAGAACAGCAATGGAGAAAAATGAAAAACTAAAAGCTTGAAAGTACTAGAAAGCTGCAGCTACTCCCAATCACAATAGCCAGTCTATATATCCAACACCCAACAAACTTTGCAAAACTTTCTCAGCCTAAAATTTCGACCAAACTTGCCACATTCCATGGATACTTTCGTACTAAAAATGAGTGATCCTTCCCGAGATTTCAAGTTAGCATCATCATCATCACCATCATATCGAAGCATGGTATAAGCATTTATTGCTTGCCTGTGCTTTCGCCTTTCTCATAGTCAAATATGTATTGGCGTGTCATTAGCTTGGCTATTGTATTAATTATTCACTCTTGTAAGTCAGGGTTTGTTACTGGATATCTGGAATTTTACAGCAACTAACAGAAAAGACGAGGTACGTAGACGCAGTGTTGGGAAATAACAAAAACCGGGCAATACTGTATAAACTTGCTTTTAACATTTTCAGTTAGCATGTCTTAATTCAGGTAACAAGTCTGCAATATAAAATATTACCCGTCTTTAGCTGTTCAAAAGTACTAGCAGCGTCATGTATAACGTTCAAACATTCAAAACACCCCCAAACCGTTGGTTTGTAAGAGAGAATCGGCCATACGATTTTCTATATGGTACGTAAGAGCAGTGATTTAATCATGGTTATATATATTGTTTTTTTCTATATTTGAACTTGAAACGTTATTACCTTTTAGACTCAACGTACACACAACCGTCGAGAGAGGACTTCATCAAAAGTGTCCAGTATGGATTACGTTCCGGCGGCAGAACTGTATGAATAATATATTAACCGTATATATTACATTGAATTGTACAAACTAAATACCAATTTGTGATTACTTGTGCAGACATTACAACCTGTGTACGGGTCCATGTTTAGCGGTTTAAAAAATACATCAAGAATTCATGGATGTATGCAGGAAATGAAGCCAAGTCCTTTGGAAAACTTTCTTCCAGAATACGACGTAAATGGGTATGCAGCCTAAGTACATATTTGCATAGAAAATTTGCGTCGTTCGAATTTACAAAACGTAATGCGTATAAAAGTTTTATAGAAACAAACACGGTTCATGAGTAAAATGTACCAATTATGATTTCTTGCCAGAATACCAATAGTTCCAGCAGATACGGGACCACTTCCAACATCCCGACTGGTGGACGAAGTAACTGGTGCTAATCGGGCAAAATATGCTCTTCGGTAGTATATTAAGTTACATATAATAGGGATGTCTATATGAAAAAAATATCAACTTACTTCCTTGTTGGCTTTAATGGCGGTAGCACAATTTGTTCATCAGGTATGGTCCTCCTTCGTACAAAGTGGACAATTTCGACTTTGAACCCACCGCATTCGAGGACGGTAAAAAGCATAAAAGAAGCAGGTGGAAGTACGTAAATAAATCAATTCAAACTGATTACCGAGAATCAGAGTGCCAAACAGATCCTTACTCGCCGCCATATTTTTTGCCATATCCTGGTTAGTTATGCTATCACCAGTTTAATAACAGTTCATGATACTGATTGGTTGATTTTCATTTGCAAGATTTAATTTAAAAAAAAAATATTTTACGTTTAGGTGCTTACCCTAAGCTGTTAGCGCTAGGTACATTGTCAAAACTTCATTTTCTTTTACACTAACCATATATCGATTTAAACATGTAATGTGAAAATTTGCATAACAGTTAAGCTGACATGGGAAAAGGGGCTGCCGTTTTCTCTGGACGATATTGTAATTATTGAAAGAGCGCTTTCAAAGCGTCAACTTGAATACGTTGATCGAGAAGTAGAAAATGAAAAGGATTTTGAAAAACGAATAAAGTTGATGGAAGAATTGGAAGCACAACAATGGGCAGATCGAGAAAAGGTCTGTCTTTTTTAAAAGAACTAATTTGTCGATAGTTTATTGACTAACGGCAATAAAATGGTAAGTGCTGCTTTCACTATTTATCTAGGAACTGGACAAATTGCGGCAGAGAAAAATGGAACTTACAACGCGCCTCCTCCAAGAATATTCATCACGTGTTGCAAACGAGCACACTCTAAGGCTGGAAAGGCTTCATGCAAAATTAAAGAAAAAATCGAAATTAAATTTTGACACCATTAAGCATCAATATTTTCGAGGTACGATGTGTGCTACATCTTAACAAGATTAAAATTAGCAAAAACTACATAAAGGGACGGCGTATTATGCTACGTAATAGATATGCGAAAACTTGAGAGAAAATATCTACACAAACCTGAGCCCAGGCAAAGAGATATCATTAAAGACTACACGGAGTTTGATTCCAGGGTATATGCCCCTCTTTTGCGAAATGGTGCTGGTATTGGAACTGCTGGGAAAAAGCCAAATCAGTTCTATTGGGACTTCCATGATTTTGATAGTAAGACACGCGATATATAGAAAGCAATAAAAACAAAAAACATATAACAGAGCTCTCGAACCAGTCCAGGATAGAGCAGGAATAATTTTCTCCCAAACTAAATATACCTGAAGCATGCTTTAAATTGTTTTCTTGTGTTCAGATCTTGATAAAATTACAAGAGATCCACATTTCATTAAAAATGATCTTATGTTTGACGTGGATAAGTTCAAAGAACGAATTGAAAGGTGCAGACCAATGGGGACCACCAAAAGATTGGAAAAGAAACTTGAAGATATTTACTTGTCGTTTAAAGGTAGCCCATATTTTTTCTTATTTCCAGCATATATTGAGAGGGCACTAGAACTCTAGAAGCATCGTAGAGTTATGAAACTATATCCAAACATTTGTACATATAGGTCATGGAATGAAATCTAAAGAACAGTTAAACTATCTGGGAGATGTGAATGCTCGTGGAGAACAAATTGGAAGACCAGAAACACCTGAAATTATCATCAATGAAAATAAAGATGAGGAATTAAGGAAACCGCATATTGTACTCCTGCAAAAAATTTCTAGAGGCAGAACCATACAAAAGCTGGTATCTTTAAATTTAAAGACTTTTAAACGTATCGTAAATTAAACTGATGTCAAATATAAATAACTGTTCAGTCTTGTTTACTAACACCAACGAATTGGTATATAATTTTTTAGATTAGAAATGAAATCGACAAAAACATGAATGAAATTTTAGGCCTGAAGTTAATGTATGATATGGATCCCAATTGTCAACGACTAGAGGAAAGTCGATTGCAAAAATTGATGGCAATGAAAAAGAACGCGGAGGTCGAAGATACTAGGGTAAAATATTTACTACTGTATATATAATGTCAGAAGCTATTATTACTATTTGGTGGAAATAGGAACATGCTCGTCAAAATGCTTATAAACTATACACAGGATACCCCAGTAGAAGAAGTTGTGGGACATCTTGAGGGCGAGACGCTTGCTAAAATGATAGACTTTCTAGATAAAGAAATGATTCGTCTGATTGATGAGCGCAAGATACATGCACTGATACTTTTGGCTGAGAGAGAGCGGAAACTGAAAGAAGCGCAAGAGGGAGGGAGGAGATATCAAGAGGAGGAGATCCGGCGTGCTAACGATGAAATTTTTAAACAAGTATTGTTATTGTTTCACTATTGCTCTGCCACATATCTCACAATGCCCCAAATAATCCTGGACTACTGATTTGTGATTTTTGCACAAACTTGCAGGTTACTGGTATACATCAAGCAACGGTCGATATGTACCTTGAAGACATTTTCCTAGAATGCTGTGACCGAGTTGCCGACGATCAGTCCAGACTATATGTACAACGGTTGACAACCACTCTAAACGATGCTTTACACTCAGCGCGACAACCGTAATATTTTCTATATTTTAAAAATGTCTCCACTTTCAACAGCATGGGATGTTTTTGTATGTAAATATTAACCAGTTTGACCGTTGGGAACCTTTACAGACTCACCGATTTCGACCAAGAAGAATTGGCTGCAGATCTTGTATCCAGCTTTATGTTACCTGAGCTCCATCGTATTTATCACAACAGTCGAATTGATGCTGCCGGTGGTCGCTTTACAAAAGCATCAGAACAAGTTTTAGATGCTATTTTCACTTCTCATCCTGTAACAAAGAAAATTATTGAAGATATGGAGCCAGTCGTGAATGAGCACCTTATCCGTGGTACGACAGCTTTAGATGGAGGAGCTGAAGTTGTTGATCAAATTATCACTGCAGCGGTCACCCAGGCTCTGAAACCACTACAGGAAAGTTTGCAAAAAGAACAAGAGAAAAGTACCGAGTCACAGCAAACAGTCATTACTAAATCGGAGACTCTTTCCTTTGAAATAAAATCGGACTCGGCGATTTCAAGCAAGCAAGCAGATTCCGATGAAAAATTCAAAAAGAAGGATTCGTCGGATCTGAACTTTGATTTTAATTTCGACAGTGGGCCTGAACCAGACCTTCTTTTTAAACCAACATCCCCCGATAATCAAAATGATAATGATGATGTGGAAGGGGTCGGGGAAGAGGAGGAAAGAGAAGGACTAAGTGAAGTCACGCTGGATGTATCCAACTACGAAGTAGAGGAATCACAAATAACGATTGCAGACAGTACTACTTTTGACATAGATGGGGAAGAAGAGGAGGAGGAAGACGAGGGAACAAAGAGTCCACCTCCTTTAAGATTCTACGTGGATGATGAAGTCCTCAGGAGTTTAGCGGCCAAATCAGTTCAAGTGGAGTACGATACGGAACTTGGACAACAGGTAAATATTTAAAACATCCTGTTACGTATATGATGACAAAAACAGAAATGAATGTATTTTCAATTATTGTGTTACCACACATTCTGAATCACTTTGCTTTGAAAACAGGTCGATGCAATATACACTGGTGCAGAGGCGACAGTTGACGATCTTTTTGAAGAAGTCATAGAAAAGATAATTCCAAAAACGGTAGACGATTCAGCTTCTGATGCAACGCTTTCTGATGACAGTGATGATTAAAAATCAGGGTGCACATTACATAAGGTCTGATATTACAGTACAGTGACACAGAGTGTATTTACTATAATTATCATCACAAATACATTGATATTACGTCCTACAGGTCAAAATCATTTTTTACTTTAAATGCTTTACACGATTTTATTTGATGTCAAATAAAAATGAATGCAAGCGAAAGGTTCAACACCACATTTCATAATTTGCAAATGCAAATTTACAATTCAGTTGAATCTGTTATCTCATAAATTGAAACATCTTTAAAAAATTACCAAGGACAAGTTCAGTTTGAACGCAGATAGCAAAGTAATTAATTCATTTCATGTCAGTTTTTGCTAAGATAAGATAGAAAAGTACTTAGTATTATATCGTTTGTTACTATTATTATTATATAAATACGAATAACGAATGCGATGAAACCGTTTACAGCAATTGATTATATTATTAGATTCGTTTTATACCTTACGTCACCAATCCACTATAATTTAATTTGATTCAGTCTTCTATTGAGCGATCACCTTACGTCGACGACTTAAACCTTGGCGTCGGGATCGATTCAGTGGAGTATCGGTTTTACATACAATATTAAGAACATCCGGTTCGGCTTCAGAACTTCGTTGCATATTCTGCGCCGAATTTTTGGTAGATCCACCCGAAACGCATTGGATAGCTTTAAATTTTGACAACAATATAATGCTTAACTTATTATACCTACGACAAATTGTATCAACTTCTAATTGCCTAATTTCAAATTTACCATACCTTCCAATTTATCAATTGCTTCCAATGCATCCAGATCGAACATGCTGTCCATTTCTGCATCCGCGTTCATTTTGATACTATCGTTGTCTACTGGCAAAGAACTTTGGAGAGAGTTTGCTGCAGGCAAATACGATTCAATCAAAATGTAAAAACGAAATTACACCCAATTTAAAATATCGTGTATTATTATTATAATGATTTTACCAATGCTTTTTATTGAATAGTTCGCTTTACCTGATTCAGAACTCTCCAGAAAAGATGATTTGGGTACTCTTATGTCTGCGGGAAGTTCCATTTGGCTGAATAAGTAATCGTCATTGTCGTCGATGAAATCTCCAAACGCAACTCCAGAATTATCATTGGTCTCTTCTTCTGCTTCTGCATACTTAATCGGGCTACCATCGAACTTCAAAAGTTTTCGGGGTGTTGCGTCTCTATCATTATTTCCTGATAGCTTTCCACAATCGCTTTCTATTGCATTTATATAAGTAGACTTTTCCAAAACACTACCATGATTAATTTGACCATTGCTTCTATTGCGACAACGGGTTACTGGTCGTGCGGTTTTGGGAGTATCTGTCTCAGGAGCAATGCTTTTGTCGTTGTCATTAGGTAATGGAGTGCTTGTTAATGGAATGCGTGGAGTGGCTCTTTTATTTCCATTAAAATCTCTCTTACTAACATCTTTGGATGCCGATTGTTGTTGATCATAAACGAACATTCCATGCTCATTTTCTACTTGCTGACTAGCAATAATCAAGTCAGAATCATTCAAACTGTTCTCGGGAAACGTATCGTCAAAAGCGGTTTGAGGTACCTCGAGATTCTTATGAGCAGTAGAGGAGTTCTCAAGTGTTTGATCTGAAAATATAAGTAACATTGTTAGACACAGGTAGGTAAGCGGAAGTATTTGAATCTCATTGAAATCGTAATTCTTCATCCTACCTTTCTTCAATTGTGTACACATTCTAATTCTCCGTAAAATTTCATCGCTGTCTATATCTGGCACAAATGAAAGCATTTTCTGTCTGTCTTTCTTTTGTTGTGCCGCTATCATTACGGCCGGAGAAATGGGATTTTCTTTTATCTGACTTCCCAATCCTTGACTGTCCGGTAAGTCCTCCACTGATAAGGGAAAGAACCAAGCTTTGTCACACTAACTTAATAACGTCGTTTCAGGAAATAATATTAAAGTTATTTCAGCGTGCTTACATGTATATCCTTCAGGTGGCTGATAACAATCCAGATGAACTCCAACTTCGGATTTTGTGCCTGAACCTTCGCCGTTCACTTTTATACGACAACCTTTACGCATACGTCGATA
>JAHZNE010005760.1:0-39604 GCA_027744055.1 Callyntrura sp. NNG-2020
TTTTGTGCTAAAACGTCCACATACAAAGTATGACCTGGTAGAGACCATTTTGTGGCATTATGCAAAACTATGCGTATTATGCAAAACGGCTACCCTAGTGATGAGTAGGATAAGAAGAGGTATGTTGGTTCATATCGCTCTCTCTCTCTCTCTCTGCTTTTTTAGCCTTTTGCAAAATCACCATCGTCCCGGGCAAGCCAGTGTATAACCGACCTTGACTTTATCCACGCAGTTAATTATGTGGCAACAGCAGTAGTAGTAGTTGTTGTTGCTTTTTCTGGCTGTGTGCTTTTCTCTCTGTCTCCCTCCCTCTTGTGCCTGGTGAATAATAATATCCATATATAACCAGTAATAAGCATGTATTATAATTATTTAATGGTAGGTAAACGTCGTTATCCTGCTACAATTATTATTGTTATTGCTTTCTGTATCTACTACTGACAGGGAAAATTCCAAAGGCATGTAGTAGGTACGTAAGCAATAAGCATGTACGCAGACGATACATATATATATATATATCTATCATTATATCATCATCATTATATGCACTGCCGTTGTTATTGCTTTTGCCGAGTCTGTGAGAGAGTTGGTTGCTTTCCTATCTCATGAACTTCGTATTTTTCGCTGACTTTGCCCGTTTTGCTGACTGGTTCTGAATTTATGGACACACCATCACTACCACAATTGCAGACAAAGCCCACTGGGAGCATTCATTGAGGTGGGTGGTTGAGAAAAGATGAGAGTATGTAGGTAGTCGTTGTTCTAGGTACGTGCACATGTCAGTCATAATCTTCATCTTTTGGAGACATTAGTATTACCACAGAAGAACAACATTGCTGCTAGCCACGGTAACTTTTGCCTTGTTCACTACCTTCGAGCATGGTTGTCTCCGTACCTAGAAACCCAGGTATCTCTTCCTCACTCAATTACTGTTGGTTATACCACTACCACCAGGACATACACTCAACAAGTACAAGGCAACGGTCCAGTCAGCTAATCAGCTTTTCTTCAGGTACACAGATATAGCATGTGAATCAAGCATGTAAGCAAAATATTTCTTGAGAGATACCTGGTAAAAAAATTGTTGTAGGTATGCATGCGCCATTAGTTTGGTTACGTTACGATCGACGAACCACCATAAACTGGTGTCATTAGTCTTTTCATCATTCCTTTTACTGGCTACTGGTGCAATGTTACTCGCTACCAAACTAACCTTTCCTTTTTTCTCGCCGAGGATCATAAAGTTGTAATGCAGTTACCTTTTCCTTTGGCATGGGATCTTCGAAAATCGTGCAACAGAAAGGAACATGTAGACGAAGTGAGAGAGATAATCATTAAAATCTTACCAAATGCTTTTATAAGGGTTTAACGTTAGAAGGCGGAGGGAAATCAGCAATAAAATGGTCGTCGAGCAAAGTGTACACAAAAATTTGTGCACATGCACATTTCTCTCCCCAACCAACTTATTCACGGCTGCTCAAGTTCAATTCGCACTCTGAGAAAATAATTTTAAGCATTTTTTTGCTTTCATTACCACGCTTGTGTAACTTTTTTGCGTACTCCCTTTCCTTGCAACGGAAAAGTCAATAAACTCCAGCAAGCTGCAAGCTGAAGTACATATTACAAATGTGGTTTGCCATGCAACGCCAAACTGAGGTTGGGATCCCATAAAAATGTCTTTTTGGTTTAGATTTGCACTTTTCCCAGTACGAATGAACAACGTAAGTGCTTAGTGCTTGTTATTTTTGCACACACACACACACACGGCTGTTACTGTTGTTTGATTGCACTTTTTAGTGCTAGCTTACAAGCCTGGTCGCGGAGAAACAGGCCGTTTAAAATAACATTAAACAGTTTTTATGGCTTTCCTGTAACAAGTTTCGTTTTTACACACACTTGTTTCTGCTCTTAGACACGCACTGCCACCACCATCAAAAAACTGCCGTGTTAATAAAATGAGTACCCACTGTGTGTGCATCGTATTTCTCGCTCATTATTCTTTTAATTTTTTACCTTTCCAAAATGAAACGTGTCTCAAAGCAGGTAATTTATTTTTCTTCCCACATAGCCATCCAGCAGCATAGCATACTGTTAGTTAACTGTAGTATTTACACGGAAAGAACTATACGCATTGTAACTAACAATAGCCAGAAAATTCTGCAATTTGCGTGGCACAACATAGGAACTTTTTTATGGGGTACCTTTTTTACTGTGCACGTTCTTGTCACGTTACGTTATGCAAGGCAACGCGTTTTGTATTGTTTATCTGACCCTGTCATGCAGTTCAGTCCTTTTCATTGCATCGATTGCATCTATATTATACTGTGCTGCTCTTGTGACCTTGCTCACAAAGAAGAAATAAGGTGACCCTCCGCTATAACTACTTGACTATAAACGTATATTATTATTGAGCAACAAAAACCGCTGATAAAATAAAAAATACTCTTTTTTATTTAAAAAGTGATCATTTCACGATAACAATCGCAATCTCCGATGACGACAACGACGAGGCCAATGATGCTGCTGATGATGATGCAGTCTGTAAATTTTTTTATTATTCTTTTATTAGTTTTATCGTCATGATCGAGTTGCGGTTCACCTGCTGCCTGCTTGTCAGGCTGACTATGTTTCATAATGACGAAATGAAATGCATTCTGCACGCTTTCAACTTTATCAATACTCGCTATTATTCGTGGTGATCATCATAAGTTTTATGCAGGAGTGATATTGAATCAGTCGGGAGAGAGAGTCGCAGATAATAAAATATTATATGCATATCTACTCCAGACTTTGCAAATTCTGTGAAACTGATAATATAAAACCTCGCATTTTTTTGCCAAACTTCATTCATCAGACTGTTGGAATTCCCAACATATACATACAACGTGTATGTAAACAATAGTTGGTTACGTAAACCCCCACATGACAGGACGGATACGACCTGTGTGTTTTACCTGGAATCTGGCATTGATTTACAAAACCTAGAGGAGAACGGGTAACACTGACGGCAGCACACGGCTATGACGACTCCTCGGTGAGAATTGTACGGCGAAATAATTAGAATGTTCTCATGCTGTGAAAGGAGAGTACGTAGGTATTATTGTATTTTGAAACGAGAAGCAAACCTTATTATCATCGTTAATGAAATGGAACATGATTTGGGTCGTCGTTTTCCTCGACCCATATAGATACTTCCCAAATGAATGATGATAGGTCACAAGCTGGCGAGAGTGTCTAATAAAATGATCTTTGTATTGTTTGAACAAGGCTCGCTGGTTTGTGTTTGTTTCTCACAGGAACAGCAGGATGATGATAAATTACGAGAGAAAGAAGCAGATGCTTTCAGGCATGATGATCTTTATGTGTAAAAATGTTTTTAGGGCAGTGGTGCATTTTATTTCGGAGGCGAAAACAAA
The DNA here is from genome assembly GCA_027744055.1 of Callyntrura sp. NNG-2020. Classification (NCBI taxonomy): domain Eukaryota; kingdom Metazoa; phylum Arthropoda; class Collembola; order Entomobryomorpha; family Paronellidae; genus Callyntrura; species Callyntrura sp. NNG-2020. The sequence continues at coordinate 3,417 of JAHZNE010005760.1, forward strand.
AATGAATGAAGGCAGTAGGGACAATAGGGGGAAAATGTGCATTAAAGTTACACAGCGTATTATTTATATAAATAAATGAGAACCTCCGGACTCCACGTTCCAATGGAGATTTTACCTATTTATTGTGTAGCTTGGTTGTTTTGTCCTCAGATTAAATTTGTGGTCCTTGAGTCAACTTAAAAATAAAATAATGTGGTGATGGTGGCTTGGCATGGGACGATGGGAGGAAGAAGGAACAAACAGAAAAAAACTCCTTTTGTGTAATTTTTTCGTCTTTTCAAAATGCGCCGGTACTGCTGCGTCTGAATAAAATTTTAAAGTATCTTGTTGCTAGGGATGGAGGTACAAGGAAATAAAATGGTGGAGAGCCTCATAAAATTCCTTATAAGGTTGAAGGTTCCTCTCACAGTATCTCAAGGAAATTCTTCTAGGAATGAAAGACAAGGCATAACAATAATAACAGCATATTCTCTCCTTCTCGGTCAGACTGTGAGTGCGATGATGATGATGATGATAAATGTACGGAATCTATGGAATGGAAGCACTCAACATGTATTGTTTACAACATCGTGGATCGTTTGAAATGAGAGGAATGAGGCGAAGAGCAAGTACCTTTTGAAATCTAGTCCAAAAAATATTTTCACTTACAGCGTAAGAAGCCAGTACAGAGCACACACAGACTCACAACAAAAGAGGAAAATGGAAATCCTTTGTTTCTCTTCTCCGTCTCTGAAGAAAAATAGTTCATAGAATTGGGAAGCATTTATGACAAGAGCCTTTTTCTACCACCTGTTAGGTCTACAAAAAGACCGACTCTCAGGTCTGCAACATCGTAATAATGCAATGCCCTGCCGACTGGCAATCAACGTGAGGTGGAATCAAACAACAAGGTTCACTAACTCAAAAGAATGGCTACGGAAGGTTTTTCAGAAGTGGTATTTCAATGCATATAAAGGTCGTTCCGAGGAAATGCTGCCTGTCTAGGTAGTTTCTTCAAGAAACCTTATGCATCACATTATTATTTTCATCATCGCCGTCAAGATTTTACCTTTTTTGGGAGAGAGAAGTGAAGTTGTACAGTTTAAGGAAGGGTGGGCCTCGCTAAACTATTTGCCGGTTTTGTGTGTGTAAATAAGTGACGACGAATATTATGCGCCGACCATTATCATCGTCGTCGTTAAATACGAAAGACGTCAGCACGAGTCCTAAAAAGTTCTCAAACTAGAGCTACCGCATTTTTTAATGAGGCACATGATAAATGCATGCATTCATAAACCTGCCGGTGACTGGGTTTCCCCTTTTTATTTTCTCATAAAATAAATGCTTTTTAACTCAAAATTTCAACACAACCAACGTCGATGGGCTTTTCCTTCTTTCGTGATAATTTGCTGAGAATGAAACTTATGTTCTTAGAAGCCTTGCTACCATTTACTAGAATAATAATAATGGCGGTTATTATTACTGTTGCGCTTACTTCTGCTATATTTACGCGAAAGTACGAGAAATAAAAAAACACATTGTGGCGTGGCATATTCGCTTGGGAAAACAATGTCGTCCGCGAGAGACGCAAAGTGCAAAGAAAAAATATTGGGAAAAGTGGATGCAGTTCAACTGCAAGCACTCTGTCAGTTTTAACGGTGGGCACAAGACAAGATGACAATAACGAGAGAACAGTGCGAGACATAGCATCCTAATGGCGTGCATGTAAAATACCTAGCTAATAGCTACATGAGAAGTTTCAAAGTGCAGTCGTTGTTGCTACTTAAGTTACATCTCATGTTATTATGCATAAGGCCGCTCAACGCTGCTGCTGGGTTGATGCTGCAGTACAAAACGGTGACAAAGTAAATCTTGTACTTTCTAATTTTACTCGAGAGAAGTGAGGAGAAAGAGAGTTATCTGATTTTTTTTATTTTACAAAAGAAAACAAAAGACACTCATTACTCCAACGGAAGCTTTACTTTCCTCTTGGATACAGCAAAAAAAACTGTCATGAGATTTTTCAAGAAGTTATTTTTAGAAGAGGTAATCATCATCACTAGCAAGATCAAATCATTGTATGTAGCGCTTCTGCTTAGGCGGCGGTAGAGTTCTTTTTTTTTTGCTTGTAACATCACCAGCCTAAGCCGGAACAATGTGTTTTTTTATCTTGGGTAAATGATGGTTGAGGGTAAAATGTCCTGAAAAGCACCATATTATCATTATCATCAACAGAGACAGACGTTCAACATAAATATGTCTAAAGACAGACGGATGCCGAGAGATTATGCCGTTCTGAACAAGTTATTCCTGCTTTTTTCTGTCTCAGTCGTCTCGAGTAGTTGAAAGTGCTCAATTTTAGCTGGTTCACAGTGACATTGCCAATCCTCCAGAAGCTCCGAAGAAAATGTTGCATCCAATCGCAAGTCGAGTATAGAAGAGTACAATGGTTTTTTTCTCTTTGATATTTTTGCAGAGTGCCAAGATATAATAAGACAGTGTCTGAAAGTTCGTCCACAAAGCAGACCTCATTTGGAGGACATTCTTAACCACGCCTGGATGACCATTCCATTGGACCCTCCACAGACCTCCCCATCGCCATCAATTTCTCCCTCACCATCCCCCTCTTTGTCTCCCTCTCACTCACCCTCCTCCTCTGCTAGCGGACACCCGCCAGCCACAACGAACTGTACGACTGACAATGCGAATCAACCCGCAATCAACCCTGCTGCTGTTGCACCTGGCGTCATGTCGTCGCCGGTGATCCCTGCAAACACTACTAATAGTATTAAGGCTGATGCAAAGATGGTCAAGCCTCCAACCCCCGCTACCAATACCAACGCCACCGCCACCAGCACTAACACCCCGTCAAAAAAAAGTGACGAGCTTCCACCTGTCAACGTAAACGTCAACGTAACGGTGAGTGTAGCATCAGAGTCAGTCTCTTCAGCTGGTCAAGCAGGTGCCTCAATGGAGTCAACCCCGCCTCCCTACCTTTGACTACCATGCTCAATGTAGATTCTTGATACAATGTAGTTGCTAGGGAAAACAAGAGTAATTATAGGAACTCGCTGAAACGGTATATATACAGAATGGTAACACTAATGTCATTAAGGGCTGTTAATTATTTGACTTTCCTCATCGGTATGATGATGGCGGGAAAAATCTGTAAAATAATTGGCTTCGCTATTACGAATTATCATGATGCAGATAGGATGTAAGTGTAAAAATATTACTATTGTCTACAGACTACGTGTACATTTTGAGGGATTTAAAAAATATGGCTATGATTCTCCTTAACCCATACATACATAATCTGTACATACATCATATACCTACCTATATACCTATATGAATATAATTAAACATCGGTTCATATGTGTACATTATGTAGTTACAGAGTTACAGATATTAATATGCCTACCTTAAATATTTAGCGGTAGTTGTGTATGGTCAATAAGATACACAAGAAAACAACATCATTTTTTACACGTTTACTATTACGACGATTCTGCAAAAGAATTACAATAGCTATTACTATTATTATTAATAATATGAATATTATTTGTACACAATTACACATACATACATATTATATTAGTACATAGAACGTAGTGTGTGGCATGTGGATCTGGGGCAAACTGAGCGAAATCAACAACCATTCACATCATTTCTTTTTAATAGAATGTACAGGAAGTATAGTGGTAAATATGAGTTCTTTATCAAGATTTTCAGTAAGGATTTTTTCTCGTCTTTACATTATTATTATTATTATAACAATAATAATAATATAATTATTTGTTCTTTCATTCTTCCTCTCTGTGTGTGTGTGAAACCTAGACACAGTGACTGTTTGCTAGATAGAGATGGATACGGAGTTCTTTTTAAATTTACCAAGACAAACAAACCAAAATATTCGCGTCATCTACATCCTGGCAGCAGTTATTTTGTACAGGCACGCGCGCGCAGTGCGTTTATAAGACTTGAACGGGAGAAATCCCGAAAAATGTTTCATATTATTATTATTATTTAGCGTATTGGATAGTTTTTAGAACAATGCTAGACGATGCATTAGAAGACAATATATATATATATCTATATATTTATTAATATTAATACTGCAATTTTATAAATAGATCAAACATGCATGAACGAAGTGCAAAAGTATTCTTTTTCTCGGTTTTTTCTTTAAAATTTGAAAATGGCACAAGTTACAGATTTGTGTTTGTACTGAAACGTATTTGCAAAAAAAGAATAGTGTTATCATCGTCATTATCGTTATATTTATTTTACAAAACTGGTTCGCTTAGATATAGACTCATTCTCACATAGAGAGAATTACTGGCTCGGTTGTTGAATAAAAAGTAATTCTTCTCTTATCATTGCTACTGCTACTACTACCATACTACTACTCGATGACATACCTAAAATAGAAAAACACACACTGCTAGACAACAATAATGGTATATATAGATATTATGATGAATGCTATTTGCTAAGCGAAACTATTTACGTACGTGTACTCCTACTTCAAAATGACTTACTGCTACCTTGTCAGTATTTGGTGAAACTGAAGCAAAAGAAGAAAGAGATGATAGATTTACAATATTTACAAGAAAAAGATAATTAATGTGAGTGTTGATTAAGTGAAAGAAGATAGCATTTATAGTCTATATATATATAAATATATATCCGCACTTTTTAAACAACCAAAGCTATAGAGGTATTCGTTTTGCAAGAAACATTGACGATGATGGTATTTGGTTCTCATTCATAAAGTGTTACTATTTAATGCTATACAAGCACTAATGTTACGATGGCTGTGTGTTACTCGTTTTTATTCTTATCATCATCACTATCGTAATAGGTAATTATATTACACCCACCCCTCTATACAGCCACAACAGCTTAAATAGGCAGAGATACACGCATCCTTCACTTTTTATAAGATTATTATACTCAAAAAGAAATCCGACGACGAAAATATTAAGATCCCTCACACAGAAAAAAAAAGTTTTAGCTTTATCGTTACAGTTGTGTATCATCAACTCATCGTCAATCACACATTGTAGGCGAAAATCATCTTATGAACTCACATCACACTGAAACAAATTAGCCAAGTATGAAGCATGTTGTGTCTCGTATGCCTGTTCTTGCCAGACAAACACATACACACTCACATTTTTATCATCTCCGCATCATCAGTAATATATTATTATTGTTATTATTATTATTACTATTATCATTAATTAATTACAATCATACGATTCCCAAAATTATATTGGAACTAAACCGTGCTTTAATACAAACATTTCTGAACGACAAGCTAAACATAGAGATATTAGAACGACGACGACGTTAGAGTATATTATAATTATATTTAGGTGTACAATATGCAATGTAGGTAGTTTTAATAGTATAACGTGGTGTTATAATCTGTGAAGTATTTCCAGAGAAACGTGGTATAATAAATAGCAAGAAGGCCTAGAGTATGACGTTGTTTGTTGTTGCCCATTATTAGTATGTGTCACCCCGTTGATTATCTATTTACACACGCTCCTTTTGTCTCTCGCTGATGACGCGCCGCCAAACGCATCTAACTATATGTATATAGAGAATACGTAGTCGTCGCCGTGCGTGATTTACATGGAACATTTATACGTAAAAAAACTTACTGACATGACATTTATATATGCATAGTTTATGATTATACATCTATTACTTGTGTAGGCACATCTTTGTTTCTTTCCTGTTCGCAAAAAACTACTACGCTTGATGACCACATTTCGTTTAAAAAGTTTGGTGACCTTATTACATACTATGAATAGCAGATTCTTGTTTCGCGTTGTCACTATTGTTACCAGCATACTAGGTTTTAACTGTTTCCCAAAGTTTTCACATATACGTTGCCTTGAAGACAAATCAGAAAATTTTTAGCTTTACACCTCTGTATTTCGTAAGATAGAGTAAGAAGAGACAATTCAAAAATTTAATTCAACCTCAGATATTATTGTGTATAAAGTGTAAGTTGTTTTGTACGTTCCTCTTTTCAAAGATACCAAAAAAAGCAGTACTACGGTTACCACTATTACTGTTTAAATATCTCTCTCAGCAACTTCTTACATTTTAATACGTTTATATATTGGTCTATATTGAGAAACTACGGAAGTAATATTAATCAGGTTTTTCAAACGTTATTGTCATTATTATTGTCAAATTAAATAGTGACTTCTAAACAGAAATTGCAGATACGTGTATATGATACTACTATACCACTACTACTCTTACATGCTAGACAAGCTGTTCAGTCAGAACTCAGAACATTTTCCAGACTGTTCACATTTTTACCCAAAACGGTTGTCATCGCTGTACTGCGTAAACAACAGAAAGTTCCCGATGTTCTTTAGTGACTTAAAGAGTTAAAAACCTATTTCCAACATTTTCCTCCTGTTTTCCAGTAAAAGTAAAACTAAAGTCAATACATTATGAACTTGTATATGGATAAACAAGAAGTATATACCTTTACGCTCGCCCTCGCCTATTGTTTAGCGCAACCTTTTCCTTCCTATTCATCTCTCCCATTTTGTCTCGATAATCATGATCATCCTTATTCCATTGATTCGAACCTATGCGTAACTTTCATGCGAACCACGTCTGTTGTTGCTTTGTCAGTTTTATCCAGATGAAGTCAGTTAGCTGTATTCTCAATGTTACGAGTGTAGTTCTATGTTGTTCATATATAAAATATGAGCACGACGAGGCAGGCAACTCCAGTTTTAAATAGCATATAGGTCCATATACACAGCAACATGTAATTTTTAAACGACTCTCTCTTTCTCTCGTCAACTAATTGGGTAAAATATAACGATAATCGAGGGAAATATATGTGCCGTAACGCAAAAGGGTTGATTGTTGTACGCATTATTTATACCTGTTGGTTGGGTATGTGTTTAGGTCATATAATATACAAGATAAATATAATATATACAATAAGATAGAGAGAAAAAAGATCTGTTTCACTGGGTGGTCTCTTTTTTTACCTTTGAATCGTCCTATTATATTGTTCGTACATTCACAATGCATGATGATAATGCTGCTGTTCGCTAAAGAAAAGAATCGGTTTTTCTTTTAGTAGCTCTCATTATTTATTTATTTTTTCATCTAATCATACCACGGTACCCTTGATGAAAAAATCAAAACAAGGTATTTATATATTTATAGGCATGGTATGTATGAATTAAAGTACCATTTAAAAGTATATAAATATATATATCGAATATCTCCTTATCGCATGGATGTAGGAAGTAAAAATACATATACACGCATAGTATCGTATATTATCGTATAATAAATAATAATTAGCAGTTTAATTTTTTTCTTTCGATTTCTTTATTTTTTCACTTGGTTGGTCCATCCATTTATTTATTGATAGAAAAAGTTATGTAACAATCACAAATGGTGTAGCATCGCCGACGTCATCATCACATTGCGTGTTAAACGACGAATAGATTTTTAATAACGTTGTAATAAAAAAAAACAGATCTAGATCTTATAAATACGGTTCCTTTCCTTGTTTCTGTGTCGTGTTCTATCGTTGATGTTAAAAGTAGTGTACCTAAATAGTATTACGTACATACATCACGTAACAACAACTTACAACGATTTCTTTGTTGCAAGCAAAGCAGCAGGGCTAAAAAAAGGTAATACGTCTACTTACAGTGTATAATAATTTAGATGGTATCAGTGATTCAGCGAGTGTTTTTAATGGAGAACCAAAAATGAATATTGAACATAATTAAATTATCAATTAGTTAATCGCTTCTGGTATTCTAATTATTGTGGTTATTCCTACTTGTATTATAAATTACGACTCGAGCTATTAACTTTTCGAAGATGATGACAACGTATGCGTAAGTGGTATGTTGGTTATCCCATGTTGTTGGTTTTAAGTTAAACATTGTGTTGACTCCGAAAATGTGTGGTAATAATCCTGGTTCCGGTTATCCAACATCAAACAACTTCCTTTTGAGTTGCATTGACATAGACGCCGACACTTGCTCGTTTCCTTTCAAAATTGTTTGTTCTGCTAATCAAAAATATCATACGCTGCTGGTTGTACATTTCAATCATGATGATACTTTATATACACACTTTTCTATACCCTACCTATATACGTTTTGTACTGTCATTATATATTATATATAATTTATTACAAGTTATGTAGCCGTATGATATTCGTCTGCGGGCGTGCGTCTGTTTTAGAAAAAAGATGTTTGTTGTCCGTGTAAAAACGTATTTACATATATAGTAAGTTTGATAAAGAGCCAAACGAAGTATAGAGAGAGAAAGAGAGGGAAGCATATATTGATGATGGATACAACTAATAACCCTGTAGTTCTTCTGCAACCGGTATTAATAAGAACGAAAAACTGCTATTATACATACATATTATATACTACACGTTTAACTGCTATAAATATTATATAAATAAATATATATAAATATATATAGTTGTTCTATCAATGTAACTACTACTACACTTACAGCTACTACTATTATATATTGTCTACATAAAATGTTGTATATCTAGATATAATTATGTATTTACAACTACGTAACATTTTTTTGTTAGTTTTTTTGGCAGAGCAGAGAGATTACTGTTACATGTGAGAATCAGACAGAATACAATATTTTTATAGACAACAGTTTTGAAGTACCAGTATATTATATATACGTACATATGATAATGTTAAAAGTCTAAGTTTAGGGTATCTTATTTAAAAATCTGAAAATCTATGACAAAAAAATCAACCGTTTTTTTTTCTCCTAAAATGTGAGGAAAAAATAAATGATACTAAAACTCGATATATATAAAAGAATTTAAGAAGCTTTGAATATATTGCATGTCCAAAAGCTGATCATATAGTAAAACAATGCAATAAAAGTAAAATGTCAGTAGACTTTAACCTTAAAACTAAATTTTGTCTGGAGTCAATTATTTCGCATAAACGATATTCCTTTATTTGATGCTATTGCACCCTTCCTTCATAAAAAGAATTTCATTTATTTACTTTATTGCCATACGGCTACATCATCGCGTCATCGTACACATACAACATTATCCATGCACAAATGCACTTTGTTGTCTAAATGTATATTAAGTTTCGAAAAGGACACTTCACAAATTCAACGAGCATCAAAAGTGTAGTAGAATGTAATAGCGCGCGTATCTAACAAAAATAACCATGCCCTGGATGGAAAATGAAGATGCCACTTCAACACAACCTACTACTGCAGACACCCAGGCAGAAAACACGTAAACTTGGTCAGATGGAAAAAATGGGCTCTCTCTATTCCCTGTCGTTGTCATAATATGTGATGCGACCTTTGTCGCCAGACAAGACATTCGGCAGTTTCATTGCACGTGCTTCATCTATTTTACATGGACTCATGCATAAATTTACTATCATCCTCCGACATCAATGCCAACACAGCATTACTACAAATAAGAAACCAACGATTTCACCAAAGAAAAATAACTTGCATTCACCTCATGACTTTTACTGTTTCTTTCTATGATCCAACTAGCTATTTCCGAGTTGTAATTCCACTTAAAAAGAACGTTATCTTTTCAATAGCAGTAATATTACATCATTGTGGATCCACACACGGGATGACAAGGCTGAGAAGGAACTAACATGCCTGCTTGAATGGAAACTGTAAAACGCATAAAATCAAGCACACTGCCATATCAAATCCACCCCTTTTGCTAGAAACAGATGCGACATCGTGTCGTACCCTGAAAAATATCCAATTTTTGTCCCACTACTCTCATTCTTTAAGGACCCGACGTCGCTCGTTTAAAACGGATGCGCACTTACACTCTGGGGGAAAATTAAAGCCGAATCAAAGTTCATTATCAATAATTTTTTTTCCACATCGCTTGAATCAAAATTGTACTTTCAACTGCAAAGGAAAGGTTGCTGTTACGTCAGCATTGAAGAAATGGTTACGTAATGAAATGGAAAAGTAGAAATGAGAAACGTTCATGTCACAAGGTTTCGCATAATTGCATGCTGCCTTTCAGTAGCACCACGAACCGCACTCTCGCATTGTACTTACAGAGTACTCGCTGCACATGAAACTCATAATTTTAGCTCTTAATCCACTCAATCATGTTTGATAATTTAAGGACATGTGGTGTATGGTATGGCTGGCACTCGGAAAAACTTGCTACCATTGAAATTTCACAGTGCAACTGAAACAAACTTGCTGCTATATTGACTTGACGATTGGCGTGACGTGGAGTTCTGTCAACAATGAAATGCATCCCTTTTGACATGCATTACCGACGCGCATTACATGCGCATGTTCTGCGTAAAAGAAAGTACAAAAATTGAACACTCCTGCATGCAATAATGAAATGGTCATCTATTCCTAGCGAGAGGCGACTATTATGCGGTGCTACTGTTGATTGCATGCACTATATTTTTTTTTACAAATTTCAATAACATTGAATATCATTGCTGTTTTTGGACACCAATACGCCCACAACTTCCAGTGGCCATACACGTAACTCGTATTGTGCGTATACGTAATTCGTAAGTAGAAATGCAAAAAAAACAAGTCGATTCGCTCTTGGAACCACTTCTCCTCCTTCGCAACGTCGTTGCAAAATTATTTGCTGGCAGACACGACAATTTGCAATATTTTGCATGCGGTTTAACTGGCGGAGTACAGTGTACTTTTTGCCAGTGGTCTATAATAACTACACGAGCCACAGCTGTACACTAACGGCACAACTAGAACTCATTATTACATCTAGCATGACATAAACGTAACGTGCCTGTAAGTGCATGAGCAGGAAAAAGAAACATTTTGTGTAGCAACGATATAGGAGCTACCCAAAGCAACATAGCTGTAGTCGTTTGATATTATTAAAAGAGTTAAAAAAGTAGTGTTTATCGAGACAAAAAGTGTAAATAATTTGGTGTGTCGTGTACACACATCATATTTATATATTCCTGTATAAATATGACTACCTGGAGAACGGCCGGCCTGCTGTTCAAGCTAACAGCAGTATAACGAGTTCTAATAAATAGTCGTTATAGTAGGTAGAAGTCGTAGCGTCGTCGTCGTCGTCGTCATCGTCTTAGTTGGATGTCGCATGGAATATTAAACAGAGCCACTACGCCACTGCTGGCTTTCCCGAAAATCGAGAAATTAAACGCTGAATGCTAAAGAAGTTGCTTTTCGTCGTTTTGTATGAAGGTAGTGGCAGTAGTGCGGCCCTATATAAGTACCTACACGCAAGCTACAACTACCACCCATTTATAATCATGGCTGTGTTAGCCCCGTCAATTATGTAACAAGTACAACACGAAGAAAATATCTAGGTATGTGTTTGTATGAGAGTGAGTACGGTCAATGCAGTGAATATATGGGTCAGTACAGCAGCAGGCAGAAATTACTACTTTGAATTTAGGTCATCGAATTTTCTCCCTTTTCCTTCAATTCTGCTTTCCTTTTTCCCTACGTCTTTTGCACCTTTCTCTGTGCCAACTTTTTTTTTCTTCTTTGCTGCTGGAGACAATTGCCCCAAACAAAATGCTTTTGTGACATACTCCCACAAGCAGGCATATACCGCAGCAGACGACGGACGAGCTACTTTGAACTACACTGGTATAGTTACAGGAGTATTGTTATTATTATTGAGGATAGGTAGAGAGGGAGAGAGGGAGAGAAAGCGTTATCAAAACAGGAACAAGTTCAAGAAACGGGAAACCGACACGACGCAGTGTGTAGCTCTTGAAACTTTCGTAATACCACAAACTTTCTCAATTTTTTCAATTTAATTCTGTTTAGTTCGCCCGTGAAAAGTTGAAGAATCGTACCTTGTCCCGGGTTTGACAAGTCGTAAAATATGTAGCATAGTTATTAATAGACAGTTTATACCTGGCTGCTCTACTCTCCCGACTCCGAGTCGCTCTACTATTTTAACATTTCCTAAACCGGTAGACAACCCGGCCAAGGCGAGTTATGCATGAGTATGACTGAAAAAAGAGCGTAAAATATATGCATACCCACAGTCACGGTAGCAGCAGCATAGGGAATTGTATGATATGATGTGTATCCGCCCTTTACCCAGAAAATAATTCGTGTATGTTGCCTATAACTAACTACTCCTATAACTGCGAATAAGGTGATGAATAAATCATTGGGTTTGTTTTGTTACAGGAATATTAGCATAATAATAATAATGATGATATTCACCGTTTTCGAACCTCTTTGTATGCAATGGCCACTCCCACCACTACTACTACGAGCAGCACAACCACTTCTGTTTATATACAATACTTTCGTTAATATTTCTGAGTATCGCATTCAAGAATCGTTTAATATTTAATAATGGCAACAATAATCAGAAATAAAAAGAAAACAAAAATTATAATACTATAATCCAGTGTCTTTCTTTTGTATACCTCACGAGCAGCGAAATAGCGGCGACAACAGCGAATTCAATAATGAGGTCAGCGATAGATTATGCCGAATACTACATATATCTGCACACTACTCCACTCTCTACAATCCTATTTTTTTAGTATTATTATCGTTATCATCTACTAAATATACCAACATAACCAACTGGGTAGTAATGTGTGCATGTCGTTATGGCGGTATGCATGAAAATGTGGTTGTGTGTGTGAGCGCGCTCGTATTGAAATAAAATCGTTCCAAATCTAAATGTGTAGGTATCTGAGCGCTCGTGTTCTTGTTATTATTTGCTGTTGAAGGACAAACATTAGTGCACGCAGGTAGTTTTATTATCATCCGTAGTAGTTGTACCGCAACGTGCTCATGTCTCTTAACCCTGAGGATGAAAATCGCATAACCCCAATACGAAAACAAATTAAATCGGGGGGTCTTTTAATTTGAGAAAATACAGCGCATTTTGTGGTTACTGAACAAGCCTACACAAGAAGTAAGTACTCGTCGTAAACATTTATATAAAATGCTGTTTAAATGCGTGTTTGCCCTCTAAAAAAAGCTTTCCAATTAGTTTGTAAATTTTTTACGCTACCGCAAGTTACCCCAGGTTTTTATTGGTGTTTCATTAACGAGATGGCAATATCAATGCACACACGCAGTAAACTTTTTCTACGCTTAATCGTGCCACTTTCGGTGGAGCTGTAGTGGTGGTAGTTAAATTGCGTGCTGTCAGGTACATTTTATACGACGGTAGCTAATTACTCTTCGTTTCACTGACTTTTTACGTGCTCTTTTAATAAGCCTGTCGCCATCAAAGTTATGACCTGTTTTTCTGGCGATTCCTCATAAAACACTTAATTTTTTCCCGAGAGTAACAACGCATCAACACCCACTACCGCCGTAAACATATTTTATTGTCATCAAATTAACTGTTTACTCTTTGTCATGAAGACTACCAAATATTTATTATGTTGTGCCTCGTCCTCAAGATTCTACATTTAAATAACCAATGGGACGACGATGCCGACAATCCGTTAATTCCTTCAACACGGGAGGGTTGCGCAATAACCTGCATCAATGGTGAATGGCGTGAACCAAACGACGCACAATGATTTCTCTCTCCCGCAGATGCGTTTTTAAAGTCTCTACAAATCACGATTTTATAATGACACTTGACACTAGTGACCCATCCAAGTATTAGGCAGTACTCGTACCTCTCAGTCAGCGTATACACCCTGTTTATACAAGCGTACCAGTATCTAATTAAAAATAACTGTTAATTTTCTTTCCTTGCCTACATCTTTACATAATATTACCACCAACTGTAGTGATAGTGATAGCAGTTACCTAAATACAACAACAAAATCACCTGCGCGATTTGTTTCCTTGCTAGCCAGAGCAGATATATACTGCCTGTTTTTTTCTAAATTGGCATCAACTACCTAAAATTAAATCAGCAACACGACAACAATGCGATATTACAATGATAACGAGAAACGTAGCAATTTGTTAGCGTTTAGCAGCAACGCAGATAAAAAGTACCTTGCCTATTTGCCTTGCTTACAGACCCAGACGTTTACAGACAGACACATACACTTGCACTTGTCTGTATGTGTGCGCTCACAGACCACCACAACCTTCCCTATTTCAAAGTTTTGTATGAAATTAACTTGCTACAGTGCGATATTTTTACGAGCCTTTTTTATGTAATGCCTCTCTTTCTCATTCTTCTCTCCGTCCCCCTCTCCCCTCCTCTCTCTCTAATGAGAGTGCAAAGCGAGTAATAATATTAGTAGAGGTAGTTGTAGTACTCGTGCACACGCATAGGTAAATAGGTAATTTTGACTTGAGTGAGCCTTTAAAAATTGCCTTTCCGTCTGCGCCTCTCCACCTATTTGTGTTATTTAAAAAAGAGATAAATTGAACCCTTTTAGTAGTAATGAGATGAGGTATACCCATTACACCTACCCATACGCGTTTAAAGCAAGCAAGCATGCCACGCACAGCAGGCCACAAACAGCCAACAAGTACAATTAGAGGTATACAGAAACAGAATCTAAGCAGAGGAAAATAGGGAGAGAGAGAACGCAAGGTCTACCTTTAATAATAATAATAATATTGTCATTCTCATCATTTATAAACATATATATTGTGATGTAAGAGCCGGGGAGTTTTTTCTTTACTTGCAAAGTCCGCAGTGCTGCTAACTAATTGTACGCAGTCTGGCTAAAATATAAAAATTGAAAGTGAAAAGTACCTCGCGGGTTGGAATTTTTGCAACGGCAATAACAATAACCAGAAGCAAAGGCTGCTCTCGGTGTGTTGTGTTTGGGGAAGGTGTACTGGTGCTTATCAACGTAAATGAAGTATCCAATATCGGCGGGCTTATTGTTTTCATGTTCTGCTGCTGCTGCTGCTGGTGGCAACTATGTTTGGTTGTTGTGGTGATGATGTGGTGTGATGTGTGATGCCGTAAAGCAGAACATGCACGCAGTAATAAATGTTTAATAGAATGATACCCTGCCAGCAGACAAGCACGCATTTGCATTCCTCTTGCTGAAGTATTTGTGAAGGGTGAATTGGCTAAGTTGGTACTTCTTCATTTTCATTGCTGCAGCAGTCTATAAAGACGTTCTCTCTTACCAGCGCGTTAAAATTGCGAATTCCATTGCGTATTACGTATCTAAATATTCTCCTTTTTATTTGTTACTCATTACACCATAATGGCAATCCACTGGCGGAATACAAATGCAATTATGATGATGATACTTTTATTATAAGTGCTAAAAGGTATTTAAAATTGTAATTATGTAATGAAATGTTATTGTTTATACAAGAGTATATGTGAATTTAGAACACCGCTATTGGTACTTCTGGCTACCACACAACACAATACATCTTTTCGTGTACATTCACTTCATAGTTTTGTATATGCCATTATTTTTATCTATCAGCTTATAGTCGTATGGGTGCTGGTAATTTAAGTACAGTAGCACTTTATAAATGGATGAAGTCGTTCAACACCCAACAACAGCAGCAGCAGCAGCAGTGGCACCCATGCAAAATACTGTCAGTAAAGAGATACAGCAGTGCTTCGAAACTCGTGACTCTCACAATAATGCTCGCACTCACCACAAACACAGCGAACACTGGGGTAGTAATTACATGTGCAACAACTGCAGCTGCGATGCAGTGTTGAAGGAAGAACAAGCGGTTTACAATAAATATGGCAGAGGAGAATGAATGAGATTGCCAGTGAATTATTTGTGAAGGCAGCTGAAGCTGCGTATTTCCCTTTTAACATTTTTAAACGCAGTTGCAGTCCTGTAACCAGCTCCATTTCCCTCATTTCGAGAACGCAGTTTATTAATAAAATATTTAAAATAGCGATGACTACTCTTTGTACTGTAATGTGTCATTTCCTTTCCAAAAGAAATACCTCCAACCTCGCGGTGCGTCATAAAAATCTTTATAGAAAAATAAGGAGGATACTAGTAATAAGTAATGACATTATATATTATATCCCATTACAAACAATCATGCACAGGTCTTGTTCTTGTTAATCATCATCATCATCATCATCCTCATCGTTGCAAAAAACAACTTTCCTTGCTTCATCGTCATCATCATCGTCTGGTTGCATTGAAATTGCAGTTACACTAGCCATTCAACCATGACAACTATTCTCATAATACGTCATTAACATAAAGACCCTATAAATAAACTATGTCTAATATTGCGCGTCACTTAAGGAGGTACAAGAACCATGAGTATCCCTGTCTCTTTTAAGACAATAACAGTAATACTCTCTTACAATTGTATTACATGAAAAAAATTACACGGCATTACCATTATTTTTTAGTTTTTATGTAATATCCGCTGCTGCACTATTGTGCAGCCCACATCTTCTGGCTGACAGAGCAACTGAGAAGAGGACAACGAAGAAGAACATCAAGATGAGAGAGAGAGCTAAACGCTGAGAATTAGGTCATGGTGTATAATTTCAGTTCTATTTCCGCATGCACAACATAGTCGTCCTTTCCTTTCTCTCTGTTGGACGTTAAAAGCCAGTGGAGCCGTGTAAATACTTGCTTCTGCCACCACCAACGTAACCATCGTAACAAGTAACCACTACTACTGCACTGCCCTGTTGGTGGATGAACGGAGCAGAGCAGAATGAAGATAAAGCGGAATGGTCATGATCGCCAAGGATTTCTAGGAGTTTTACACATACAATACAAGCCTGACTTCGTGGACACAGGCTTTCTGAAATACATGGAGTATTTATATAAATTTGTATTTAAATACTGCTGTTTCGTGATTTGTATTTATTATTGGCAATGTCAAACCTTCATTCATTTCATTTTATTTCTGAATTGTATTTTACGAACGTAGTTTATTGAAATTCTGATTTGAGCTATTTAAAGAAATTATAGTGATCTTAAAGAATAATTTAAGCAATTATTTCAAATTTTTTATTTAAATGGAGCTTTGAAAAATGTATTTCAAATTATATTTTACTACTATACTCCATTGTATTTATGAAACACAATTATTTAAATAAAATGAAACCATTTTTACCATTTAGTATTTACTATTTACAAAAAAGTATTTCAGAAAGCCTGCGTGCACACTACACCACCACACAGACACTGCTAGACAATGATGATGATGGATGCTAATACAATGGTTATGTTATTAGGACTGGGTAAACCTTTTCGGTTTGTTTTGATTTTGTTCCAACATGTCCGTATATCCGTCTTCCGGCCAACCGACATCGTTTCAATGATCAACTTTTCAACTTCTTTTTTTAATTATCGATACCTCAGGTCTGGGGATCGAATGATTTTGTAGAAAAGCCCCTTCTGACGTCCTTAGAGGGTAAGTTAATTAAAAAATTATTCGCTTGCGTCAAAATATATTACTTCGCAAAGCATTGATGAACTCGTTTCAGGCGGACGCAAAAAAAAACCGCTAACCGTATAACGATATATGTTACCGTTAACAGACAGTTAACAAATATATACTAATTACGCTTCTATGCTTACAATTTTTAACTTTTTGAAACTTTACATTATAAAATCAATGGATCAGGGCAGAGCGCGGAGTTGCGAGCGAGTTCCTAGAAAGCCCAACTCCAATATCCTCTAGGGGGCACATCAAGGCGGAAGAAGTTATTTCCTAAGCAACCTACCGCATCTTATTGAGCTCCCCACATGTTCGACGAAATCCGTCCACTGTTTGACCTAAGCTAGCCAATTCCCCTTTAGTTCTACTTCTTGCAAGAACTTTTATTCAAAAGTATGAGATTTGTTCTTTGGCATGCATATTAGCATGTAGGTAGTAGTAGCAGTCTTACTTGAGAAGAAGTAGTACCACTACTGTTATTACTGGCTAGTTAGGTACATAAAATAAAAAGCCAGCCAAAATCTCTCCTACCAGCAGCAGACCAGCAGAGATGCAGAAGACAGAAAAGAGATGTTTGAAGCAACAACCTAACTGCAATATATGTAATTTTTCTGGCGTATATACATGTTTACTAATAAATACAGTTTATTTTATTGCATATGTGTGAAAAGTATTGCCTTACAGATCTTTTCTCTTCCTCTTATTTCTACAGGGGAGGCTTGTGTGTACAACTGACAACTTGTGAGATACATACATTCATCCATTCCGCTGCATACTACTCCTAACTTATCATTCCCTGAGAAAAAGTATACAAGTACAACAACTCATCTCACACCGTAATCCTCCTCTGCCTCCGCCTGTATGTTTAGGGAAAGAACCCAAAAAGAAAAGAAGAAGAAGAATATGCATGCATACATGCCTGTATTTTGTGAGGAGAGCCTGTGATGATCAAGATGAAGATTGAGGATGGTGAATGAATGCAAAGTGAAATAGAAAGGGAGGGAATATCGTATACCTACGACGACATGCTCACACATGCCACCACACACACGTTCATACATAGCCAGCAAGGAGAGATGAGAGAGAATTGCCGCATAACTAGAGAAAAAAAAGAAAAGGACTTTTTGGAGTAATGTTGCAAGCCAACAGGATCATCATCATCACAATCACCGTCTTCCTTTAACTAGTATGTAGTTACCGTGAAGAGACTTGGTGGTAGTAACAGAAGCAATGGGGCAAAAATGTGGAGAATTGTATGAGAATGGGAAGCAAGAAGAAAAAGCAATTTTAACTCTATAGCTCTATTCTTCAGAGACGTACCAGTCGAGTAGAAGTAGTGGTGGTAGTAGTCGTAGTAGTAAGTAATCGTAACGTATTATGTAGCATGTATGCAAGTAAGTGGTGTGTGATGATGGCGATGATGATGGCATGGCAAGCAAGCCGAGTACTTTTTTTCACGGAGCAACAACAGCCCCATATTGCATTGCCAATGTGTGAGTGTAGTAGTCTGTCTAGTTTTTACTGCTGTCGTTCGGATCCATGAGGAAAAGGGAAGAAAGCAAAAGAGGAGGAAAAATCCTCAAGGGAAACTTTTTGGGTGCAGCCAGCCACCACCAACGAGAGACGAAAAAAACGGCGAAAAAAAAGGAGTACAAGAAACAGTAATGGTGTTGGTGGTACTCAATGTTTTGCTCCACCATTGTATTATTTAAGTAGCTCACTAACTCTTTCAAAACTGCTACAAAGCGGCTGCCTCTATCAGAGAAGTACAAGATGTGCAAGTCGACACACACACACAGAACACGTCCGTTTATTATGGGAATTTGCTTACAACAACTCTTTACCGAAGCCTAATTTTTGGTCCCTTATCTTCCTTTCTTGCTGTGACTACTGGTGGTCTGCGTTTTGTTTGGGGGTGGCGATGTGGTATGCTTCTCGTTGAATTGCATTGTTGTATCCGGTAAAACAACCACTGCCATCATCTGCATATTTTTATACGACCGAATAGTCTGGTTGTTTATAAGGCGGCCGAACCACCACCTTTGAACAATACAAATTTTATACAAATTATGTTACCCCATTCCACTGTTCTTGCCGGTGTCGCAGATGAACCCAGAATTCGTTAGTCGAGCCCTATTGCAAAGCTAACCTAAATTACTTTAAATGATGTGTACAAATATTTCGAAGATGGATTCAACTTATACTTTGCTTTGCTCATATCACATTTCATCCAAATTGGTTGACCCCTATAACCCCACAGGGGGCGTCAAACCTTAATAACTCAACCCATAAAAATTTGTTAAATCGTTGTGGAATAGTAATCTATGCGTATTGTCCCGTACTAAAAAATATACTACAACACTTGTAAGCAAGAAATCCTAAGAGGTCAAATCGACAGGGTCAATTGCACTAACACTAACGTTTACTCACGCACCAGTTAAAAAATTGTGCAAGGCTGCTAAATTGCATATGCCAAATTAGGTGTCAAGTTACAGGCTGGTCGTCACTTATATAGCATAAGCACAGAGGTGTTACTCATTACTAAATTTACAACATAGATACACGTATATTAGTTAAAGACTATAAATATTATTACTACTTATAAAAGGTATTTAGCACCGACAAATAATCTAGACGCCCCATATGCAACTTCGTAAAAAAGAAAATAAAAGCAAATTTCTCCGTTGCTATTTAAATATTTAAATCATATGGGGAAATAGTAAATCGAGCACCCCCGCGCTATATTATGTAGATATCACCACAAACTATGAATATGGGGAGGATATACATAAGAAAGAAGGAAGAAACCCAATGCCACCGTTACCATTATCATTACAAAGTGAGATGTTAGCACTGTCAACGTTATTTGTGATTCTGCTACTTCTACTCTTACTTGTCGACTCTATCTATTGCGCTTTAGCGTGAAGGAAGAACAAAACTACACAGAGTTGCAAGTTGTGAAGCTCTACAATAAAGTTTCAGCAGCAGAAGTCAGAAAGACTTCTATGTTCATAAGGATATCCCGTGTCAGTCAAGCTTGCCTACTAGCGACTACCGACAGTCGTAGCGAAAAGGGACCCTCATTTAATAACCTTACAAAACGACGACAACGATATAATTTTTTTTACAAAAAAATGTAGATATTTCCATTTGGTTCCTTTATTTATTTTTTTGCTACATATATGCATACCCTTTTGCAGTGATCCTTTTCCCTATCACATGCTATTATGGTTCTGTCTCTTGAGACACTGCTGAATAATATGGTTATTGTGGTGATCTGCTGCTGCTGCTGCTGCTGACGGGAGTGAGTGTGTGATGCAAACCCGTACATAGTTGGTTGGTACTTACTCCACTCTCACTCCTTAGCATTATTATTATTATTATTTTATTTTTTATTATTGCTGAACTAACGACTGCCTAAAAAGAGAAGTTCGCGCAGCAGACAAAGCAGTCCAATGTGTGGCGGTGACGATGACGATGATGAAGTTGCGGCGTTTTTGCTGCTACAACACCAGTGCAGCTCTCTGATTGTAGTTGTTTTTACATGTGTTGCTGCTGTTATGATTATTACTATTACACACTGCCTTTTTATTACTATTATTAAAGAATCACAGGATGATGATGTCGGTCGTCGACGGTGACGGCACTATGCAATAAGGTAATAGTGCACATGTGCCACTTGCACACACACACTCTCTCTCTCTCTCTCCTCCCTTTCTCCCTCTCTCTTTCTGTATGGGTGATACAAATAAATAATATAGGTATATACGTAATAGTATCACACACAGCCGTTTCGAGTACTGATGATGAATACAGAATGCATAATAATATGGCTGTTACGTCAGAGGGATTATTTTATCCCAAGGGAAAAAACATGGTTTTAAGAAATAATACGAAAAATCAGACGCGCTCATAGAAAACTCTTCCGCCCCTGTGGAAAAATGGAGTATCAAATTGGATCAACACTGAAGAGTTCAGTTTACATTATACATATGTGTGTATTATAGGCATAAATATCGTGTTTTTTGTAGGAATGACTAGGAGGATATTATGTTTTGATGATGTATTTTTTATGATAAACTCTGTCAAACTCTTTTCCTCGAACATCCTACTCTGTGCAGATATATTTACATGCATGCACTCAGTTCCGTTTTTATTAGGCTGCATGAATTAATCATACTCAGGATTGTCCTCAATTTATCCGATACTAAACAACGACAGAAATTTTGAGTTGCTGCTGCTGAATGCATAAAATATTAAAATTTCAAGATTCGTGGTGAGGAAATGCACACACTCAAAAGGGTTTCGTAAACGGCCTTCTTCTCCTCCCTAATATCCCGATGATCCGTTCAAAGAACAGACAAGGACGGTCATACAAACTGTGTTGTTACATAAACTATTAATTATACATGGTTTCCTCGGTAAAATATTTGTTTGCCACTATCCTGCTCCTCTCCTTAAATATACTCATGTTCTTCATCATCATCATCAGCGTCATGCATAATAACGACGTAAGAGCATCTTGCAGAGAGCTGAATCTCTCTGGCCTCAAAATGCACTTTAAATTATGGATGATCAAGTATGTAATATGGATCAGTGAAGAAATCCTCAGATAATTTTATCCTTTTATTGTTCCTAACGTTACAGGGGAAGAGAGAGAGAGAATGTGTAAACTTGAAATTGGATCAACAAGCTAAAAGAGAGGACATTTTATTAATGAATTCATATGCACGTTGTGTTTGCTTAAGGATTTTTATACAAACGGACCAACAAAAAATGCTCATCTCTCTCCGCTTTTATTTTGGTTGGGCCAGAAAGGGAGGGGAACAACCTCGCCATTTCTTGTTGTGTTGTTTCATATGTACAATTACATATTACATACAAAACACAGCGTACAGTTTCAATTATTGGTGAAAAATTTAGTGGCATAGAAATTGTCCTGGGTTTTTCGGGGATTACGTGTAAAATATGTATAGTGTCATTGCAACAGCAACATGAACAGACAGGGTTCCTTACGGAAATCTCTTTTGAACCGTCTTTCAATGAATCATGCCAATCATCTAATTCCACCGAAAAGTTTTGTAAACCCAGTACACCAGATCTGCGGCAATATGTACAGAATTTGTAATTGACGCTCAAGAAAAAAACAAATCTCCATTTTTATTGTTGCAGCAATACACAGAGAGGAGACGAAGCAGTTGGAGAAATAGTAGCAGCCGTAGTCACAAAACATAATACTTGTTTTTAATAAAAAAAAAGAAAGAAAAGAAAGAAAACAACACCGCTGTCTGTTCGTTTGGGACAACGACGACGCCACTACCATTTGCATTGGCATCGTTTTTTATTTGTCTTCTCTGCATTGCACCTTTTTTCCTCCCAAAAATATACATACATACACTTTTATCAGCATCGTTTTTGTAGATGTTGTCGTTTTCCTCTCTTTGACTTTTGAATGAATTGTTGTAAGGACGATGAGGATGTCGATACGGAAGACTAGAAAGAAAATGGAATACAATGCATTTAATCTTGAAATTTTAAAGAGAGGGAAAACGATTCAGAGATAAAATATCCTTGTCTCCAAGCAACTGAAGCGTTACCATAAAACATGCTTACATATTATTTCTGTCTACTTCCATATAACAGAAGCCAAAGAAGGATTGATGAAAGGGAGAGGAAAAGTGCGGTATAAAAAAAGAAACAACAATTTATGCAATTGCAAAATGTGCAAAGTAAGGAAAATTAATTCAATACGACTACGTTATCATATACAGACAGACAAAATGAAATATTAAGACGGAGTAAACACGGTATAGGTATTTGTGATGATGTTGTTTTTACTGTTATCTAAGCGAAACATCAGTCAATTTGGATAGGGGCTGCAGTGTATTATGTTACATTACATAAATATTTACATACTGATGCCTTGTATGTGCTGCGGAATTGCATAAAAAAAATAGGTAGAAGACACAAAGTTTAACAACAACAACAACTGCGCGAGTTAACATAATACGTATTTTTAACCTGCACTTGATTCCTTGGCTTCAGAACGAGTTTGCATAAATACGTTGTTGATGCTCGGTTAGTACTTGTACGGTTTTTACAAAAAAAAGCACAATAATAACAATAAACGGCTCAATCTCTGAGAGAGACAGAGAGGAAAAAACTAAAACACTTCCTTTTTGTTACTCTTGCCATGTTGTTGCTATTATTATTAAATTTTTTATTATAGGTCGCCTGGCACGAGCCCCTGTTGAAGCAAATTGAATGGAATATCAAAAGGATCTTTTATTTTTCTATAAAAAAATTGAATATATACGCATAATCAGTACTAATAACGACTTTAATGCATGAATGAATGAACAGGAATCTCTTTTGAGTCTCCCTCTCCCTGTCGTTCTGCATGACTAGATTGTTGTAATAAAAGAGGTAATGATGGCAATAAAACACTATTATTATACGTATAATCTGTATGTGTCGTATGTATATGCGAGAATGTAGTGTGTACTCAGCTTACTTGCAAAAAGAATTAAGGCAACTCATGTAATTTTACATGCATGAATGGCCAAATTAAAAAAGTATGCTCTCTACAGCTACTGATACTATGAAAGTACTGCTCTTTTGATACGTTTACAAGCATATCATATCGTACCATCATTTTTTCAAAAGATAAAATCTCTGTCTTCCTCTCCAAATATCCCTGCCTTACAAGGAAGGTTTAGAAGATGAAATAGCTTTTCGGTAATGTTGTATGCGCGTTTAAAACTCCGGAATTACTTTTTATTGATCATCCCTACCACTGTCAACTAAAATGTAAAATATGTCGACACGAAAGAAAAAAAATTCTAAGGTTTCTTGTGTGATAAAACACCGGTATCCCTCTTTAGTAAACAAGTAATGCTGGGACACAAAATATTTCATTAAACATTGACTTGATTTATCCACATTTGGATTATTTTATACAGTTTTTACTCCAGTGCATAGTTTATCGCAGGTCTTATTTTATTGAAAGTTAAAGTATTTTAAAATTGTAAAATACTTACATTTTAAATTAATTTTTTTATAAAGTGTATCAATATTGACTTTCCAAGATACTTGAACTGCTCCTTTCGACGATATTGAAAAAGAAAGTGGCAACTCTGGAGCAACTCCTGGACTTGCCTTGTTAGTATTTTACAAGTTGAATGCCTAAATTAAAAAAGTAATTAGTGACTTTGGCAGATTAGTAGCCAGCAAGGGAATATGGTATACACAATGATGAGAGTGGTGTATCAGTTCGTATGTGTGGCGTAATAGAAAATCAAATTTGTAAGGATTTTTTTGGCTTTGACAATGCATGCAGCTACTTACTAACTTACAGCCTGCGTAATAATCATTACCACAATCTTAACTAACTGTCACGTTGTAAGTTCCATTCATTACCATCATCATCGCCATTATCACAATTTTTGCCAAAAATAAACCAAAAACGTTGATCACCATACCATTCATTATAATATACAGGCGCATGTCTTTACGGCTACCACGTGGCAATTTAAAATGTTTTTAGAGAATGGAATTTGAGACTAAAAAAATCTAAAACGAGCGCCAACTACATTAAAAAATATTAATGTATGTATTATGCATGTTACTGTGTTTGGAATTTCTCCCAAAAAATTGGACAATAAGATAATTTAAAAAAATAAGTATGAATACTGACGAGACTGAACTTGTGTTGTGGATGTCGTGCCATTCTTATAAATTATACATCGTGTATGTGCGCCTCTACTGAAGTGGCACACATACACGTTCAAATGACTATGCTAAACAAGTTGCGTTGCGGTAGTTGTAAAAAGGGGGTTTACACCAGTTAAAAATACTTTTGAATAGACACATTACGATTTAAAAATATTGCGTAGCTATCGCAAATCCATGAAACGAGCTAAAACTGCAACTTCTCTGGTGCTGCTCCTACCACCACGGTGCGTTATTTCGCATGGCTTGTTCGTCGAACCGGGTTGAGCTGTTGGCAGCGATAATGAAATTTACCATATGATACATATTTATACTCCGTCTCTCTGTCCGTCATTTACATTACATTACCCATAACATTTATTCCGTTCTTGTTCTGGGCTCTCTGTCTCTCGCTCTCTTTGGCCTGATATATCTGTTCTTCTGGGTACAAATCCTTCATTTGTTTCCTCTTTTTTTACGTTCGTTCATTCCGTCTTTCTAATCTACTCTGCACCAGTTTTTTCTGGCTCACCACTTTTGTGGTGTGTATATTCGACGACGTATTTATTTATTGTTGTGCACTTCGAACAGCAGCAGCAAACAAACCAACTCAGCTATAGCAGCGTAGTAGAGCTTATCACTACCACATGTTATGTATGATATGCGTCGCTGCTGTGGAGGACGACAGTGATGCTGATGATGATCATCATCATGCCGGCGATCTGAACGGAGATGTGCGCCTCAACCTCTTTCTAGTTTTGTTGCTCCCTCTTTTATTAATGTTCTTTAAATAATTATGACATTACATAGTTCAATCAATTTTGTACTTGGAACTATTGTAGAATGATACTGTGCTAAAAATCAAATTGTAATGACTCAAATGACTGAGCAATGATATCACATAAAGTACAAACTCGTACAATCTGCAATATACTGCTTTGATGCTTTCAATTCTCAACATATTTAACCAAACATCATCTTGTGTCGTGTCGTAATCCGTTCTCTGTACAGTGGCACACACAACAGACGGTCGTTATACAAGATATGTCCCTTTTCTGCGACTTTATATTCGTCGGGGTCGTCAGGACTTACCTGGTTACTCGCCTGTTCTGTTGATGATGATAAATGATAACACATAATAAACAAGCAGAAAACCACCAATTGTGATGCATACGGCACGCCAAGCCAGTTAAAACTGCATCGAGCCTACGGTACTAGCTGCTAACCACCACCACCTTACGCCTTTGCCATTTGTACGTTACAAAATGTTTATAAAGATATTGAAAAGCGATCATCCTCATCAACGCGAACTAGTAAAAGGATAGACACCATTGACATCATAACCACAACAACAACTCCTACAAAAAAAACACGTATACCGTACATAGTATTCATATGAGGTCTCTCTAAAGAGTGAATTGAACCAGACAAGAATACTCGCTGACCAAACTCGATTAGCGTCACGATAATCAACATCACCTAATGGTGACGCTATTCCAAAATAACGTTAAAAGGGAAATATTTCGTCTAGGTTAAAAGTGAGGCAATATTCATTATTCCCCATAATTGTCATATTTTGACCATTTACTTCGTCTCGCTTCATGGATGCGGCGACACTGGTGATAGTGATGAACGAGTTTGCAGATTTGTTAGTGCACTTATTTATTAGTTAACCCCACTAAAATTATTTAAGCCTTTACTTCAGTTGACTCGTTAGTAGTATAACCCCATATGCATTGGCCCTAAAATGTTCCTCCCACGCAATAATCAATTCATAATTGCTGCGGAGAAATCTTTGAACTTATTTATTTATGTGATGAAAAAAATAACAAGAATTGTGCCTTTTTGATCGTTTAATCTGTTCTTAAATTTATCATCATCGTAATATACAAAGTGCGCACAGGCTAATTGCATTGCAGCACGTCGTCAGAGACAACCTAAGTGGAGCAGCAAACACATAAATATTATATAGCTAGGCCAGGCAAATAATGCACACTCTACCACACCGTATTCATATCACCGTGTAATTTATGGGAGTGAAATTATGTTTATGATGATGATGATTATTATTAATAACATTAATTCCTAATACAGATGTAGTCAGAATGACAGTAGTAGTGGTATAATGGTTGTTGTTGTTGTTGTTATGTTGGTAGTGTATGCTTGAGTAGGTACGCACATAAAAAGTGGATGTAACTCGAGTTCGAGTTTGTAAAAATGAAATGTTTGTTTGCCATTGCCATGAAATGATCCTTTCAAACTGTGTATACGTTTATGCAATAAACACGATATCGACATAATCCATTGATATAGATATATACATATTGTTATTCTGCATATTTGGTGGAATAGTAAGACTACTGACTTTTGACTTGTTAATTAAAATGAAGATTTAACGAAAAAATTAATAACACTAATGTGGTGGCGGTTGTTGGTACTGAGTGCTTTTTTGCTCTGATCCTTTTAATTTCTTAAAACTACGGCACACTCGCGTATATTTGTTCGCTTTGGCCCTTTTCAAATGTCAGAGCAGCATTTGTTCTAAAACTGCCCCTTTTTCCCTGCAAAAATTATAAGAGCTGAAAGAACTTTTTTGGTTGGCTGGCAGGCTGTTCGACTATTTACCGACGTAGGAGGTAAATACATATACCCTGCTCCTGCTCCATAACGGAAACAACACATACATAGCTATCATTATCAACAGCAGCATCATTCTAGAGAATGTCCTTCTTTGAACAATTCGTCAGCTAAGTTGTCTTCAAAGGTCTCTCTCTCTCTCTCTCTCTCTGAGTCTATTTGGTTTGATTAGATAATGTGTAGGTATTACGTGCTTGTAGAGTGACGAAAAAGGACTTTGCAGAAAACTTCATACAAACAACAGTGAACAAGTTGAGCTTTGATAATTTGCCTACTTGATGTGTAGAGTAAGGGGCTTACGTTCAATTAAATAGGTTTATGCAGAAAAAAGTAAAAACTTTATCTTTTTCAGTTTTATAGCTCATTATATCTAATACCTTCAAACGTAGAAAAGCTGAATTTGTTTTAAGCGTTCATATTATGATTAAAAGAATCTCTCTTTTTCTCCTTTATTTTCACGTTGCCCCAAAACCAGTCGCTCCCATAGCAGCAGCCACATTGCTCATCCCTTCAAAGCGAGGTTCTCCACGTGTTCTTTCTCTCCTTTTATCCTGCTGCTGTAGTTGTGAATGACGTGAATCAAGGAAGGAAATATATAACATGCCTGCAGGTCGACTACGCAATTTTTTCTCCTCCCACCTTTTTTCCATTTATTATGTTCACAGCAAACAAAAACATAAGGTCGCCTCCTTCTCCCATTTCCTTCCTTCAGACTCCACTGGCTGAATAAGACACCAAAAAGAAGAGTTAATCTTCCAGACAAGTAAATAGCCCTGTAACGATACGAAAGCGCGCAATGAAGAGAAAAAAACAAAACAAAAACGCAATACCATTGATACCCTCAAAACATTTCGTGCACTTGCTTGCGTAAAATTTTCCATGTAATTCACAAACGCGGAGAAAAATACAAGTTTGCTTAGGTATATCTGCATGTTTCATGCCTTTTCTTCGTCATAGAGAACGTAACCACACGGAGAGAGTGAAAAACGTAGATACTTGGCTGGAGGACGATTATATCAGAATAGCAACAAAATATACAAAGGTATCATGCAAAATACATGTTATAAAGGCCAACTTTAAGACGAACATATCCCTAGAAATAATGAAGGAACCTTGAAAGTTAAACCAACAGCTGGAATGGTTCTCCAGCTGAGAAAGAACGCAAACACAAATAGTAATATACACAGTATACTTCTCACGATAGCCCATTTACTTTCACATTTCATGTAATTTCCTGTACAGTGCTGAGGATAGGAAAATAGGGTGATGACGAACAATATACTTTCTCCTTCCTCATCCACCTACACTTCATCTTCAGAAACAAATGGAAAATCTCGATCGTTCTCTTCGTCTTGAGCGCCTACGTTCTATTTTATAGTCAGCATCGCCACGGAGGTCATCCGTGTAGTGTATCCAGTTACCTTGTATTACTAAAGAGAGACATTTGTGTTTCCATGTTTTATTTTCGTCCACATTTTGGATACTATTATTTTGGGAGATTTCAACATTTGAAGGCTCTTTTTTATTTATTTGTAATTTGTTCGTCAACGTACCAAACTGTGTCACCAGGAAATTGATATTAATATAGTAACAATACGTAAAAGATTAATTATCTGGGCTTTGCATTTTGCTTTAGAGGTAGAATGTACACGTTTCCAGCAGCACAAACGATATATTCATTTTCCCGCGCAGAAAATACTCGATTCTAGTCGATACGTCCAGGACATGTGAGCGCCCACATTTAGTTTCCAGCGAAATGAATCGTAGGTATACATAATCCCTTTCTTGCCATCTTGCAGACATTTACATCTTTAACCATACCCCTACAACTACTGTTTTGAATTTAGTTGCGGGTAGGTGAAATCGTTTTTGGAGTCTTACGTATGTTCGTCATAAATCGTTGGAACTACATTTACTATTTCCTGGTATCTCTATATATACTCAACCGTTCGTTTAATTTGCGTTTGAGTTATTATTATTATTGCATTGCATTACATGCGCTGCTCAATTCTTATTACAATTATGACATTCGTTCAATCTCTTTCATATATACAGTCCAAAGCTCACACAGGTACAATACGCAATTCCAAGAAACGTATATTCCCATTTACAAGCAGCTGTCAGGAATGATATCGGAAGGAAAAGCGATTTGCTAATTTATATGTACACCTTATGGTGAAAGTGGGATTTTTGCAGAAGGACGTGGGTGCCTCTTTGCCTTTGTTCGCACTGAATGACCTAAACGGCAACTTAATAGGGAGCGCAGCCAGAGGGTTCCTCGGAGAAACAACTTTGTATGCTTCCCATTTTCTGGCATGTGTTTTTGTACTACATTCACACGGTAGCGGTAGCTACATGATCAAGGTCAAGCTAAAAATATACCACCAATAAACTACATTCCACCTTTGACGTTTGCACATTTTCATACTTGAACGCAGGTGTACAACCTATTATATGCTACATCCACTTCGATAAACAAAAAACAGAGAACTCACAACTGCGTCTCCTCTTGGAGCACAATGAAGATCAATAATAACTGAAACGGGTTCAATCCACCCTTCAGCTCGATCCTCACTATATATTCTCGGCCAATCAGCCTACTCTTCAGACTATTTTAGCGTTTCCCGTGTGCATATGCTTTAGATGAGCATGATTTTCTATTATATGATGATCGTGGTATGATGCGAGTGATCCGTCATTATTACAAGCAACATTAATGGAAGTTTTTTAAACGTAGGCAGGATGTAAGTTGAACTACTTTCTGTCACAAGATATTGTCTGTAAAATCTGCAATAACGGGGAAAGTGACAATTTAGGCAATTTCGCACCTAATTTTACTTTGAATCTTAAGGATCCAACTAATTTTGACACGGGTTGTATCGTTGTGACTGACGTACCGGAAATAATTTATTCCATCGTCAACAGTATTTCTTCTATTTTAATCAGAGTAACAAGCCTGTAAAACCTGAGATTTAATAAAAAGAATATTTGACTTTGACTTCCGACATATTTTTACTATTTTATCTTTCTATATCTACCTGCAAGTAGTGTCTCATTTTTTCTCCTTTTTGGATGATAATAAAATTGTTATTCATCTTCTCCGTCATTCATTATTGATGATCTCCAGTGTGCTCTAGTTGGGAAATCTTGTGCATTTTACATGGAGACTTGATGTTCTTGAGACATGAGACTTGCATCGTTAAATTGCATTTTTCCTTGATTGCTGGAGCACTAAACATTCAAAATATCATATAAGAAGCGTGCGCACATTAATTAGGCCATTCAAATATTCTATTTGTCCGTCTCTGTGAAAAATGGAATACAATCTATTTGTATTTTCTCTTCGATATAAGTAAAAAGCCGTCATAATACAAACAAAAGAGGATCCAGATTCTCCAGAATGTAGTAGCAAGTGAATCTGACGCACACAAATCCACACTCCCACCCACGTAAACAACACAGAAGCGTGCAAAGATAAAAGGGTGATTTTTGCTTCGTTTTTGTTTGTCAAGTCATGATGAATGAGAATGGGAATGACTTGCCAGATAAGTTCGTTGATTTGATGTCTACAACAATGCTTGTTATGGTAGCGTCACGATGCCATGTGTTAAACATTTTGTACTTGTTTGTACGAGCACGAACAAGAAGTGCCGTGACGCGGCCGTGTTTATTATCAACAGCATCCATAAAGACGATGATAATCAACCGTTGACAGAGTTACATTATTTTACCTTGACGATTCACCCTGATGACATGAGCGCTGGCAATACAGCAGCGGTAAGAAAAAGTAAAATTGCCTACTATACGTATTTATCATCGAATATACTTGACAAGGTAACCAAATTGAAATTCGAGGTGGCATACGACCAACGCATCTTTTATCTTTTGTTTTTGCGGGTTAATAGTGTCGCGATAACTCTTACTAGTGAATACAAATTTTTAAAATTTGTTTTCTCTCATCTGTGGCTCTTTTTAATATCCCAATTGAGTTCGAAAATTCAAGGTATAAGCATGGATGCCTTCTAGGTATTTATCATTCACCCGGTTTGACCAAGTTTGTTTAATTTCTATGGAAACCATTTCCAGTTACTAAATTTTTTCATTCTTTAAAATCCAGTTATATCAATCAGAGGAAATTGACTTGTTTACTAAGGTTTCAACGTGTTATCAAATTTCATGCGGTAGTATCCTGAACACGATAAGTTACGTATGTTAGAATTGCACGCTGGTCGTACTGTAGATATACTACATATTTCATGTCCAGCTGCTTGTACTTCTGGGACGTATGTAAAGGATTGAATATGGTATAAATGAATAAGATAACTTTTTGAGGTACACAAGCATACAGCATGCAACACGTTGAAGACACTATTTTGTTGATTGATTAAGTAAGTAACAAAGTAACAGACAACAACGGATGTATAGATGAGGTCCTATAGTGTGAGAGAAAAAGGCGAGCATACCTGTTTGCTTACGTGTATGCGCATTTAATATTTTAGCATGTCAGCACGGCACCCTTGAGATTTCTCTCAAATAACTTTCTTCTTGTCAACGTCGTCACCGTTGACATTAATTTTATCACTCACCCCAATCTCGTCATTATCAGCAACATCACAATTATGTTCATGACAAAGGTGTGCAGGTGGATTGAGTAAATGCTCACATTACGAAGAGTGATTCACTCACGGGGGCGGCATTTCAATGCAATATTTTGCAACAACAAGTGAACATATCGTGTTTTGTAATTTGCAACATACTGTTGTTTTTTGTAATTTTCCACGTTATTAATACTACATGTCCACGTCTTCTGAGTCATCCTTGTAGACTGTGTCCCCAGCAGTGTGCCCAATACAGAATATCGGTACAGCAGCATGCTCCAATGATAATCGGTAACGAAACATGTTGCAAATTCTTGTCACCTCCCTTGCCACCCCTGCCTTTTATTCTGCCTTTTTTGTACACCTACGCAAACTGTTCTAGAAGTAATTCAATTTTCTTCCTTACGACAGCATAAGCTATTTTTGGACATTTCTTCTCGGTAGCTAGTGCATCATCATACTCTTTCTGTATGGCGGCGTGTTTATGTGACCGTATGACTTCATTTTTGTGGTGCTTGACTGTCGTGTTCTTCCACAGCCGGATGTATTATTAGCTGTGCTCCATTTCAAATCGGTACAAGAATGTTGACGCCAGGAACATGAAACTTGATGGATTTCTCCAGCAATTTTTTTCCTTTTCACTGGCTTCATTTTGACTTTATAAGGAAAGCTGCTAACGGATGAGGCAGCCAAGTTTATACGCAAATTCAATTACAGCGCTACATTATCTTTCGCCAGCTGGATGTAAGATGGTAGCAAATTTAACAAATTTGCTTGTTGTATTATTAGTCACAGAATAGACGCGAGAGAGCGAGAGAGAGAGAGAAGCTGCAAACATTCAAGGTCCTCATGTAACTTATATATATCGTTGTATACTGTATGCACGGTAAAAGATGAGAATGCTAATAGAGCGGGCTAATTTTAAGTAAAGCCTTATTTGACAGAACGAATACCACGAAGTATGCCTACTTACCCGACTTTGTATACGTTCCCTCACTCAATCTCTTTCCCTCTCTCTTGACTTGCTCTTCATTTAACGGGGTTTCTGTAGCACAGCACAAAATTTACCATTGCCAGGGAAGATTACACAAGAAGCTGAGGCGCAGGCAACAGCCGCCGAAAAATATATATGAATCATGAGTACATGTGTCGAGAGTCGATAACACACTTGACTTATATAGTACAGCGACAGGGTATGATTTGATGAAATAATGAAAATCCTTCAAAGTGCCTTTCACGCAGAGCTTTTGTAGAGCATTTTTGCTCTCATCGTCAGTGATTTTTTGTTCAACACACTTTAGCAAAAAAAAGCTGTGCTGTGACTCACTGTCATTACCATTACTTCATGATGATAAGGGTTCTCTATAATATTTAAACAAGAATGCAGAAAGGCAGAGATAGAGAGAGAGAGAGAGAGAAGAGTGGGAGGTGGAGGGAGAGAAAATTTATAATGCTATCTATCTACAACTAACTTATTGGCCTACTACGCACATGGTCTGTTGTTTGTTGGTATGTGTAAGAAGGTGTTTAAGTGGCCAGCAGGACGACGACGACGATGATGATACGTAGGTACATATTTGCATTGCTGTTGTTGCTAAGCGGAGATTTTTTCTTTCTACTACCTACGGTAAAGTTATCTGTGTCTTTTCTAGTGGTGTGTAACGGTTCATCATCATTCTCCTGATCATGAGCCTCATCGTCATGCAAAGCCAGCACGGAGTAACATGACGACAGAGAACACATACGCCGTAAAGTCATTCATTTTTTTTAAAAAACAGATATTCTTTTTCAAACTACGCGGCCAAGTTACAAAACACAACTCTGAAGCAGCAGCAAACAAACTTACCACGCATAATGAAAACATGTTTTTCAAGTCTGTTTACTCATCATAATCACCTACTACATCAATACTCGGAAGTATGCAAGAAAGACGGAGAAAGATTCATCGAAAGCATATATATTATGTATATATACAGCGAGAGTGCATCTCCTCAAGAATGAATGTATATACAGATCTTGCCATAAAATTGTATAAATTCGAATGTGTACATACGTGTCGTGTGTAACGTATATTATGCTACGCTGGTACTGCTCCACAAACTCATTCTATTCTTGTTAGTCAACAGTGATCTTGTGACTACTACTCACTATTGCTGCGATGCAGCTTACAATAAATTGGGTCCGCTGATCCAATGATGGTAATGATGATTGTCAGGTGCAAGTTGTCTCATCATCATCACATTTTATTATGATATGGTTCGTTTTGTTATTACTTCACATTTTTTTGCCAATGACCGGCTTGTAGTAGTGTGGTAGCAGAGGTATGTATTGTAGAGAGGGGCCGCTGATACTCCTGCGCAGCAATAGTCACAGGAAAGTAATGTAAACAAAGTAATTATGTTACTGTCGCCGCGCCGCCGCCGCATTAATTCATTGAAACGTTTTTAGTTTTGTTCGTTCATTCATTGGCGATGATATTAAAATGGTAGTGGGGAGATGGTGGCACATCAGCTATAGCTTTATTAGGACAATTAATCGTTAAAATTAACACTGGCGTTTGTTTGAATCAAGAAAGCCAAGTATACTCGTCATCGTCGATGAAGATGCTACACTGGCAAACCGACACACATGCATGCAAACAGCACGCAAATATAACGCCTACATTTTTAAGAGCAAGAATATATTTGACCCACAAAATAGTTTCTAAAAAAATAAGAAGTATCACGCAATACAACGGAATCACACAGAACTTAGGAATTAGGAACTACCTACAACCTACATGCAGACAGATGATACGAAAGGTAAGAAGCAAAACGGGGCTAAAAAGACGGAACATACCAATTCATTGAAATAAATTTTGAAATGCAGCAATTCGGGTAGAATGAAAGGAGACGTCTTTGTTTTTACAAAAAAATATTAAAACTTAAAAGCAATGAAGTCGATCACTTCCGCCCCGCTGCCAATTTTTCCATTTCCGTCATACATTTGACTGCATGTGTATGTAAATGACCCATCACTGTAATTCTGTGCAAGTATCAATCTTAATCTATTTAGTCTTCCAGACTATCAGATGCAAATATATTAAAATGTCTTGAACAAAAATGATTAATTGGAAAAGAAATTAAGAGTAGAGTCATCAAAAGTATATCGCTGTGCACGTATCACAGATCTTTGAAGTTTTTTTTATAAATTACCGCCGCCATGGAAAATTATGTCCATGAGCTGCTTCAGTGATCCTTCATTTAATCAGTAGATCGTAAAATCATCATCTACACATCATTACCAATCAAATTCACAAGACATGCTGCTGTGCTGTCATTGCTATTGTGGAGTAAATTGAGCAGAAGATATGTATATAACGAAATCATCCCAAAGTACAAAAAAGTACAAAGCATCAACGACGAATAGGAAAAATTCAAAGGACCACAGAGTGTTAGTGGCGCAGCAGAATGCTGTTAAATCCGTACTGTTTTGTCATCTTTGCTTGGTTACAAGACGAAAGTTGTTGTCAATTGATGATGAGAATCCTTCTCATCAGCATCATCATTACCCCGCTGTCGCCAAGAAGGCTGAATGATAATAAAAATGTTCAATTATTGCTTCATTTTCTGACTGCCTGTGCAGATGAAAGGGATACATGTGAATCGGACAACTTTGCTATTAAGCCATCTTTTCCCAGTAACAGTCTACAAGAAGCCAGTCATGTGCAGTATGTACAGATACTTGTCAGCGAAACTCTCGTCAAAAGCAAATTGAAGGATGGGTTCAAAGATCAAAATCCATCATCATCATCACAATCATTATCATCGTCTTCTTCGTCGTCGTCGTCAACGACAGTGACAGCAACAGCATTTCGTATCAGCAACA
>JAHZNE010005761.1:0-14748 GCA_027744055.1 Callyntrura sp. NNG-2020
TTTTCCCTTACGAATCAGTAATAGTTTGCAACTTTCTAAAAACCGGGACGTTCATTTTCTCTTTACATCATTTCGCCATGTGGCAGTTTCCCATGACATGAGTACTTTTTCAACCCGAACATGCAGACAAAACCAAGGGAGATTTTGCTGGCAGGTCATTTGTTTTAAGATAACTTTTCATTTTCATTCATTTTTCGACTGCTTGGTTCATTTAACATTTTCCATTAAAACAAACAATCTTAATTTATGGTCATGATTACAAGATAAAGAATGAATCATCCAAATGTGTATTCCGCTTTAAATTGATAGTTCCGCCTCACATTCTGTACGTCATAAATGTTGCACATTCAGAATGTGCGCCATGCAAATCGAAATTGTACGAACATGTGAACATGTTTATGAATCTCCTTTAAGAAAAAAAATGTTATAAGTGGGATGATTTGATATACAGCAGTAAACACTAGTAACAGTGCTCTTTGAGTCGATTCAAGTAGTGTATGCTTTTGTAAATGTCACAAAGTTTATGTGTTCGTGGTTCCATGGGAGTATTCAAAACATACGGTCTAGCAAGCAAATTAATTCTAAAAAGTCCATTTAAGTGTATTTATAGGTTACACCTGTAAGTTTTCTTAATTTCGTGAAGCAATAATACTTTATTTTAAAATTATTGTTTGATCTATACATTCCATTTTTCTTCATTTTTCATCACAATAAACATAAATAGCATTTGTACCTGTTCAACATCAACTTAATATATCATTTTACTGTTTTAAAATTTATACTTTGACGGAAATATGGTAAAAATTAAATTATTTTTAATTTCTCTTAAGTAAGTTCCCCAACAAATTTGTAATTTCTAAAGTATTTTTGCACAAATTACGAAACCGGCGTAGTATGTGGGAATCTAAATGTTATGAGTTGTAATTTGCTTTTAATTATAAGTACCAGGTCTTGTGAAAAAGATTTGTCTTTTTAATTGTGTGCTCTTCGCATTCAGAAATAATTTCTCTGTCCTTCTGATTGTCAAATTGAGGAACGACATTTGCATTTTCTTCACTTTTGATTGTAACTACGTTATCTTGTCTATTTTTACCAGCTATAATTTTTAGGATCTTTGCAACTTCTTGCAACAAGTTACAAATAAATAGTCTTATTATATTATGCATATAGGACAACGATGCACATACTTTGTCCCAGACTCCCAGTATTTCTAGTGCAAACACACTCAAGCCAAAAGCTAATAGCGCTCCATGCAAACCAAAAACTACGACAATGTTATCTACCAAAGAGGGTTTCGTTGGGACATAATCCGGCAGTCGCCCATACTTCGTTCTATATTGCAAAGCTCGTTTCCACTTTGCATAATCGTTCCACTGCTTTGCAATTCCCGATTGAAGCATGCCCGAAAATTTAGCCAGTATCCGTTTAATCGGTCCCTTTATGTTCCGTATCGTCCATCCCATGCGGGTTGGCAGTAGACCCATTTTACTCGACGCCACCAATCTATTAACTTCTGCTTCCGGCAAATTTCTAATTCTCCCGAGTTCAAATCTTAATATCATTTCTGCTTCTTGTACACTTGACTTCCAGTTTAGGAACGCTGTGGTATTACAAGTTTGAATCTTTCCTACAAAAAAACTCAACCCTTCCATATCTCGCAAGTTTTCTGTCAAATGATGAACACGGGACATCAAGTTGTTGTACCTTGCTGCTACAGGTAAATCACTTTGTGCATACTTGGTATGAAATTTTAGCAGATGTTCATTTCTGTCAACAAGAGGTGTGTTGATATCACGAAGCTTTACCAAAAACTGGTGTATAGAGCTAGTTATTGTGTACAACAGACCGGTGGGAGGGCAGTATATAGTAAAATTAAGACGCAGCAAGTCTTCAGTACTTGCAGGTTTTACATTGGGCAACGGCTGAATTAGATCAGTTATGTTTTGACCCTTGTACGCGTTACTCAGCACCACCAGACAAAGTATCCAACAGGCGGAAATAAAGTACAAGTGAAATTCCCCGCTGCCGTTTCTGGCAACGTAATTGCTCTGTTCTAGGGCGGCTTGTAGCGGCATTACTGCATGTGTGTACCAGCAGCATTTTTTCTTTGATAAGGAACCACAATAGACATGGTAGAAAGTGAACAGGGCAATAGACACGCCAGCCGTCAAGAGAATGTAAAACCAGGACATTAAATCGAAAGCTGATACGTAGCCCAGTAGGCTTACCGGTTTGTAGAAGGATCCCCCACATGTGAGAAACTCCAAAGTTTCTTCCTCCACAACCATCAAGTGAGCATTGTCCTGATGAAAGTACACAATTGCCGTTTCTTCCAAATTGAATCGGGTCAGGGTGTGGGGATATATCTCAAGAAATATTATAAGATCTATACTTATTTTGGGGTCGTAAAACCGAAATTGCCGTCTGAATATCCACCCAGACACTATCAGTTTCCAACTGTGTTTGCTCATTTCCCACATGGGAAATTCGTTGTGATATGTGATCCACTGCTCCCCCAAAGTTGCCTCAGTGTCATTTCCAAAAGAGGGATTTGCCAGTAATTCTTGAATTGAGGACAACCTGCGGGGATCATCTTGCATACAGGCAAATGCTTGTGGCGGGATGGGTAGCCGGAAAATCTTATACGATCTGGTCGTCTTTAAAATAAACTTGAAATAAAATGAAGGTATTTCATTCTTGGATACAAAAACGGAATCCGGAGCAGATGTGATAAGTAACAGGAACGTATAGTTGTTGGCAACGGCCCGAGGTTGACCACTGGCGAAGAGTATAAAGTGATTAATTAACTCTCGTGATACCGGATAGTGATCCACTACCAAAATTTGGAACACGCCAAATTTTTCTAGAGTTGGGAACGATCTGTATGAAGGTCCTATTCTCAGATCATAATTACACCACGTCAAGTTTTCTATATTCTCTCTTATCAAACCCTTGCAGGGGACTCGGTGAAAGAGCAAATCTGTAGAAGATGTTGGAATGGAATCAAAACTTACTTGGTACTCGTATTTCTCTTTAGCAGCATGGAATTTACCCAAGTTGACAAAAAATTGCGCGGCGCAGTGATACATTAACAAGTTTGGGTGGAAAACAAATGTCGGCTTGTTTCCGTTTACATCCAATTTGGCAGTTGTTCCGTTAGTGACTAGGTTGGTTTTGTTCCAGAAGTTGATCGAATGCGCCACAATGTTCACAACTGTTATAATAACTGGTAGTTTGGGCGGAGCCATATTTGCCAATCCAAACACGGAATTTATTGATTCATTTAAAGTTTGATTATTTTGTCCGTAGAAAGTTGACTTTTCCTTTAGAGTAAACACCGTCAGATGAATTAGACAATCAGCAAATGGATGCAAATAAGGATTCATATCGTAATCTCCTTCGAGTGAATGGATATATGGAACAATAAATAGGGGCAACAAAAAACTACATGTTAAAAACACAGTTATTTTTGCCATGTTCTAAAAACAGTTTCAGGTGGAACGGAACTATGCTAGAAGAGTCTCAAAAATAAATGCGTGGAACAAATGGCCAGATATATATTCTTTATTAAAGTAGAAACGAACAAAAATTTGCGCATGAAGACAAACTGAGCTGTTTCAAAAAACAAATATAAAATGTTTTGTGTGTTTCTTAGAAAACTGTAATATGCAAAATGCCAATGCAAAATGGATAATACGAGTACACTTTACACTTTGTCGACACTGCTATCTTTAACATTTTGTCGACTTATTTTGCCCGCGCGTGGCAAATGTCAGACAAAGGTTAAAGGAGTAATTACTGTAAAACATACAGGCTTAGACTTCTTGATGATGAAGACATATTAAGTGTATATACACGCCCAATGGGCGCCAACGTGTGGTAAACCAACTTTACGATACCTGTAAAATGGTGGCGATCGCTATACTACTTGTGCTCATGATTTTGATCGATGATCGACCGTTTTGTAAATTTCAAACTGATAGGTACGCTTCATCATATCCAGTATATAGAACCAGACAAAAACAATTTAAATTCCAATTTTATTTGACGGATACATATTTCGAAGCTATTAATTTTCACGACGATTTACGTCAGCAAATCTAGTTGGGGCAACGTGACAATTTTTTCTCTTTACAACTCACAACCTGTCAAAAAATTAATCTAAGAAGAGTGGTAATTGCACTACACATGGATGGGATTGAAGTTTTTCAGGTATATGTATTTACAGGTACGAAGATGTATACAAGCCTGTTTCAGCGAGTTGCTTTACAACGTGACTTGGTAATATGGGCAGGAGAGTAACTTTGTGGTTATACTTTAACACATTTTATACATTTGTACAATACTCTCTGTACTTCCAGTAGCTCCCGGTGGGATTTATTTGTTTCGTTTCTGTTAATTAATTTAAACGCAAGACCATTACTACACAAAGAATGGAATTTTTATTTGAATATATAGACATTTCTTTGCTTTTTGTATACGTGCCGCTGCATCCGTTACGTCTGATTTAACAGTCTTGCTGGACGGTTTATATCTGGAGATTTTGATGTTGCTTTTGTTATAACTTTTATCCATGATCAGCAGTTTTGACGATTTCAACAGTAAATGCAAACCTGTTGTACCATCTACGCTATACAAGAATGAATTCATTTGCGTTTAATTACTTAACTACCCAGGTACTTTGTCATTTCAGCGTATATTGTTATTTGATTAAAAATTTTCACATGGCTGCGCCGAAGAGTACCTAGTTTCATGCATTTTTTTAAACTTTTGTGGGCAACAGGTTTGCTCTGAAGCAAGTACTGTTTTCACCTCTCTTTGTCACGTGTGTCGATGTACGTGATATTCGGAAGTGGTATGGAATAGAATATTTGTACAGGACCAATATATCGCACATGCAAGAAATGTCGAAGGAGGGTCCTGCATGCTTCAATTGGCAATGGAAGCAGTCCATATGGCAGTAGATACATGCA
The DNA here is from genome assembly GCA_027744055.1 of Callyntrura sp. NNG-2020. Classification (NCBI taxonomy): domain Eukaryota; kingdom Metazoa; phylum Arthropoda; class Collembola; order Entomobryomorpha; family Paronellidae; genus Callyntrura; species Callyntrura sp. NNG-2020. The sequence continues at coordinate 4,974 of JAHZNE010005761.1, forward strand.
GGCATATATACGTAGCAACGCAAAAAAGAAAGCGTCAAGTTGATGAATTTAACAAAAAATGAAGTCTGTCTCGCGTGGTCGTCATTTGGCAATTGTATGGAAATGTTGTGTGTATTTTGCGGTCGAGGTTGCAATAGACATTTTCTCTCTTGCCCTAACCCGTTCTTCTTCGGTATAATTTCAAAAACTATATGCCATGAATAGCACCTCATATCATTTCCTGCTTATGCAATATTGCATGATTGGAAGTATTTAATCGTGCTTGGAATTTTATTTCTTTCATTTTTTACGTGAAATTATTGTACCGTTCATGACAAGAATAAATGACTGGATATACCAAAGTCAAATAAGTCATTTGGAGTCGATCAAAGATTTGTCTCACCGGAATATTTATTCTATCGGAAACTAATGTTGGAGCAAACATTTTTAACTCATCCCCACAAATTTTGACGTTATGGAAGGACATATGATTTATTTTGAGTTAGCATATACCTGTTTTGCAATATCGATATCGATATATATAAAACCATCAGTTCATTTGAAACTTGGTGTAAATTTTAGTTGGCATTGGCAGTCACGTTTTCAGGACAGTTATATCTACGGAATACGAGATGTCCCCTATCACCTTCAATATGGTGTTTTTGCTCAGCACAGCTCAAAATAGACTTCACTTTAACTCCCTTCACCCATCCAATTTCCTATTTTATGTCATACAAATAATGATACTAGAAGCAAGTACACGTACTATGGTAAAATATTAAATGATATCTTACATCAACTGAACCTGTTGGGTTATAATCCATGACACGTATATCCATAACCTGAAAATAATATACGGATTTTAAATATATCCTAAATGCTGTTAAGCTGAGTTGTGACTACATAATACCTGAAAGGTGAATGGAATATAGATTACAGTGAAGACCTCCGGCCAAGATGGGTCGTTTGTATCATCTACATGTCCTGATGTAGCGTTGAGGCTTCCTGAAATCTCTACAAAAGCATCGGGAGCTCCTGTGAAATTATAGGCAGTTATAGATTTACAGTTAAATATATTAAAATATGTCAAATAATTTTATAACAGTGCCATACCATTGACAGGATCCACGCTTGGAAGTCCGCTTAAATTTAAAAAAATACAATAATTCTCACGAACATTGAATTTAGCGTAATATTTGAATGTCTAAAAGTCTGAAAACGTACATAGCACTGAGAGTAAATTCAATATTTTCGGTTTCACTTTTGTCGTTGGGAAAAAATTCTCTAGACCCCTCTGTTATATTATTTGTTAAAAATTTAATTATGGTGAAAGCATTAAGTTTTATCTAAAATGAGATTATGTTGCAACAGAAATTTACCCTTGTCTAAATCCGTTTGCAAATGAATTACAATACGATTGCGTTCGCTATTTTCTGCGGCAGGCTTTGCACTTGCCAGTGCTAAAGTTACCAGAAAAAATGTAAGTTTGACCATTGTATTTTAAAAGTTTTCCTACCGAATTTGATTATTTTGTTGGATAAAAAATCAGTTGAAGACAGACGCTATTTTGTTCTTGTCGCACCAACAAGTAAGAAAAATCAAGGTAGTAAATCTATGTGTTTAAAGTGCGCACACACAATTGTAGAATCAGGAGAAATTCCAACATAAATAGAAAAGTTCACTTGATGAGTCATGTTGGCACTCTGATAAGATAACTGCCAAAGTGTACAAACATGTTCTCATTAAAAGCTGATGCTTCATGTTTCTGCGCTGAGTGTTTTAACTATGCTGCTTTGGCTAAAATAGTAACCCACACAAAATAGCATCATTATATTATATATTAGTTATTTTACGTTGCAACTTACATCTTACATTATCCACGAATAAAACCAGTCTTCTCGTAGAATCCAACTATTGCAATAACATCTAAAATATTTATGTGCCAGAAAAAACAGTAAATTAATTTCCGTGACAGGGATACCATTCACGAACCTGTTTGTCATAAACTGCAACCATATTTGAAAGAAGGTAAGTTTATCATAAATTTTAAATTTCATTTTATATTATAATTAACATGAGGATTCTGGAAGACTATTCTACTGAACAATAATGACAACGTCGGAGTAACGTCCAAAAAATATGACATTGTTGTATCTAACTTCATATGGCAAAGAAACTAAATGCAAAATATTTTTAATTGAATCCTTAATTAGCTTATCTGTCCTGTACGTCTGTCACTTGAGTACTCAAACCAAATATACGTGTAACATGTATAGATAAATTATTATTTTTGCTGATAATGTGTTGCTATGTCATGATTTATATATTTCTTGCTGATAAAAGTTGATTTAGTATTACGATGCAGGATAACCAACCGGTCACACAATGACATTTGGAAATTTCACTGTGAACCTCTAGCATGGTTATTGATACACTATATGTGTAAGGTTAATTTAAATAAAGTTTGTCCCATAAGTATTTCCCATGCTGTCAAATTGTAGTGTCTTCCAAGTGGCTTGTTGTTGAATTCAATTAATTTTTATACTACAGATTAACAACTAAGTCTGTAAATTCTGCACAAAGTTTCAGGTTTTTGCAGCAGTGTTGACAGGAGATGGTTTAAAAAGTATTTGCCAAATGGGGTTGTCCAAAAGGGAATCCCACTTTTTAAAAAAAATGTACGAACTAAAGCTGAAATGTCATAAGAGCTTTCCACATCTATGCAAATACATTGTTTTAATGTTTATAAATACACTAAAATCAACCGTGTTAGTTGAATTAAAAACTGGTACCATCACATCTGAACGGTATTCAACGTCAAAGTAGTTATGCGTTGTCAGAAGTGGTCACACGCCAAAATAATGTCAAAGACTGTAGTGTGGGCGTCGTAGCACTACAAAAATATCTCAATGCCATTGTTTGATAGGGTGACCTTACATTTTGTACACAATACACAAACTTACGTTAGTGGTGAATATACTGAATAAAAATCAATTCGAGTTAAAAACCAGTTCTGAGACAATACAATTTTACAGAACGGGATATACTTATGGAACAGAATATACACTTTGTGAGCTTTAATGCTTTTCGGGCGGTTGACAAACTTGTACAGTGCATTAAACACAATAATCCATAAATATCATCATGTGTTGTTATGCAAATTTCAGAGATGATGAAAAAATATACTTTAAAAAGCTCCGATTCTGCTCCGGTTGGCAATGCCATTTCAACAACAACAAAATAACCATAAAATTAATACGTTAATAGGATATAAATAGTTAATAAGTTATAGAATAGAACAAATTACAATTTTTGACAGATGTTGCATAATGAAGCAGCTCGGGATCAAACGTTTCTGCTTTTTAACTTCCTTCATTCAATAGCACTGAATTAACATTGATGTACGATTGTGTTTTCTAAGTACATGAAATGAAAAAAAATCTCATGGTATACATGAAAATACAAATTCATCCAGAAATTGCCTTTGATATTTGATAAAAATTATATTCACGGTTCCTGAATGAATAATTCCATTAAACCGTATGAGCTGAAGATATAATTCTTAGAATACCGTGTTATTATACCTACGCTTACTTCGGTCACATAAAAAAGCGTGCGTGCAAAATAAAATTATTGTAAGTTAAATGACAAGGTATTGAGAAACAGTTTAAATCACAAATATTACAGATTTCGCAAAACTGGCTACAACAAGATCTATCGTTTCATTCCGTGAAACCGAAAGTTCATGAAGAATTGTACAGACACATGATTTTACTCCATCAGCTATTCATAGGCAATCCAATCATATAATGGCTAGTTATGTGCATGACACTTATAATAAACGACTACATGTGATATCACTCGGTTTGAGTAAACCATTGAGGCTCTTTAAAGATCAAGACTGCTTCACTCTGTTCAACCCCTTTAAAAAATTACCAAGTCTGTTGGTAGATACACTCTAACGACATTATTACAATCTCAGCCCAGTCTAGTTGTGCTATTTGACTTTGAATGTCTGATAGTTAAACAACTACAATTTCATTTGGACAATATAGAGAACACTCGTAGGAAGCAAAAATCGAACCTACACCTCTCAGAATCACCCGATTCAACGCTTGGCTATACTTTGTTTTTATTAGATTTGTTAAAAACAAAGCTTCATGCAATAACCTAGTGCTCAAGAATGATAAATGTCCGATTGTAGCTATACCGTACTATATCTAATCACGCTGCGTAATTGCCTATTTTAGCACCATACACGGTATTTGCAATTATTTACCGACGTCAGACTCAACAATGTTGTTCAAATACGACGGTGAGGTGTTACGGCAAACCTACGGCAAACATAATTAATAAAAGTTCCCAAGGTACCGCATAGGTGGGAAGACCGAAGGAATATACCAGTAATTACTCTTTTATTACATGTTCTGCCCACTTTACATTAGAAATTAAATGAGCAAAAATGCAGTATGTCAAACAGCAAGTGCAAATTCTGGACTAGATAATAATAACACCGACAATGTTGTTGAACGGAAATGTGTACGCACAAACGGTAGGATAAAAGGTTACAGAGAGCAAGGAAAATTATACCTAAAGAAATGAGAGTAGGTGGGAAAAAGTCGGCAAAACCAGTTAATACGAGCGGATGGAAAAGAGAGTAGAGGAAAACATTTGCGAGTGCTATGAATACAAATTATGTATACGGGCAGTATGACGTTGTGAGCAAAGTAGGTAAGTATCTTGTATCAGCAGCCCCACAGTCTACCATCCATAAATGGTATTGTTTGCCGGAAACCCAGACTGTGCAGTCATGGTAAACGTGTTAGCAGAGGTGGTACACCGCAGTATCGTTTCAGAAGGAGAATAAAATTGACAGAAATTAAATCTGTCCTTTTCTGTCAGTCATAATGTGCTGCAATCATATAACCCGAAGTAACCCGGATACCCATTGGAAAAATCGTTGGTGACGTCTCGCTCATTTTAACAATTGCACATCGAAAAAATAATATTTACGAATAGAATAATTGTTACAAAGTGTACGACTAAAAATTCAAACTATTGTGGAAGACAGATCAGATTAAGAAAAGAGACACCGAAAGGAGCGACTGAAAACTATTATTCGTATTAGAACATTAGTACTGGAGTAACGGACTAGTTATTTGCACAATAGACCACATAATGAATGACAGTAATGCAGGAAACGTGTCATGAATAATTTTACAAATGCCAGTTGATGCGAATTGGCATCAAAGGGCAAACTATATATTTGAACCCTACAACAAGAAACCGTCTCGCATGGAGCATCTCCTTAAATTCGCAAAAGGCGACATCAAGGAGATTTCACCATTTCTTCTTAAAGACAACACGGAGCATTCATGGATCCCAGTGAAGGACAAGTATTACTCATAAGTTCGACTACGTATGATGATACACTTAAAACCTTTATTGTTGAACACACAAATATGTGATGGTATTTGGGATAGCACCACACATAACAACTCCAGTTGAGAGAGATTCAGTATTTCATAATACACATAATGCTATCATTTTTGCTAAACAGTGTGAAGTGTCATAATGTAATCAAGTCGAAACAAAAAGGTTTTAATACCGCCATCCATAATGTATCTGTCGTACAACAACAGCAGCATCAAAAAATCCCTTTGGATAATAGGCATTATTACCGACGACTATTACTGTGGCAGTCAATACCACACAGTTTCGAGGGACCCCACTGGGGTGGCATATCGCTATGGTGGCATGATCGTGTGTGTGTTGGGAGCCCTGGCCAACAGTGTAAACATATTTGTATTTACGCGTAAGGACATGAAAAACTCAACTAATGCTCTTCTCACAGGATTGGCAGTAGCAGATTTGCTCGTTCTTGTAGGGTTCATTCCATTTCTAGCTATGGATATCCTGGCGCTGCAAGGCATCTATTTACCTCACACATACACATGGACGCTTATACGTCTTTTACACACGTATTTCTCCCACGTAAGTTATCATTAACATTTCTTGCTGCAGTTGTAGCACCAGTTAGTAATAAATACAATTATTATTTCTACATATTTTAGGTATGCCACACTACTACAATATGCTTAACTGTTACCGTCGCATGCTGGCGCTACATTGCAGTTGTGTGGCCTCTTAAATGCAGATCTCTTTGTTCTATGAAAAGGGCAAAATGGACACTAGTTTTGGTCTACCTGGCTTCCCCTCTTCTCTCGCTCCCAATTTTTCTTAATTTCAGCATCAGTGAGTTTTCTACTGACATAGACTTGGCGGAGGAACCTGTGGAACATGATATCAGTAATTCCAGTTCGCTTGCTTCCACATTGGCATCATATGTGACAGCCTTTGAGTTCTTCAATTACTCCAGCCTTGCGAGAAATTATCCAATATTTAAAAAGATAACGGTCTGGTATTACAGGTATTGTGCGAATTGAATTAATTTTTTTTAAAGTTATGAACTTTGCAGTTTAATAGATCTTTAAATGCGTTTTGTAGTGTGGCACTCAGAATTCTGCCGTGCACTTTGCTCACATTCATAAGTATTCGTCTCATAATGGCAATTCTGAAGGCGAACAAGGAAAGGGATCTCTTATCGCCACTTGGAGAAGGGGGAAGTTACTATTTGGCCACACGGGTGGCTGGCGGCGCTGGATGGACAGGATCAATAGGATCGTCTCGTTCACTGACAACGCGCTCTAACCGAACTACAAAAATTTTGTTGGCAGTTCTCCTTCTTTATTTAATCACGGAGTTTCCTATTTTAGTATTCTTGTCGGGCATCTTTGGCGACTCCTACTTTGAAACATGCTATGGACACATGGGAGATCTGGCGGATTTTTTGGTTCTCGTAAACTCCGCTTCTAATTTTATTTTTTACTTTAGCTTGAGTACAAAATTTCGGGAAATTGTCAAGGGAAAAATTCCTTTCATCAATAAACGATAATAGTTTGATTTTGAACTCTCAAATTATTATTGGGACATTTTGCAAGTACCAAATAGTTTTAATAGTTAATTAAAATTTAAGATTCGTATTGCTGAAGTATAACTAATATGACATGATACCATTGACTAACAAAAACAATATTTACAGTCGATAATAAATAATTACTTTGTTTAATTTAATACACCTACGTTTTTCTGAATTACCACGTTAGTTAGCAAATCACTTTTATTTTAGTGAAAATGTAAAAATAACAGCTGATTGTATTGAACGCAGTTTATAATGGCGCTCTATCACACGGTACAATCAGGGAGAATTGGGTATGTTTATAAAAGTTGTTGTGAAATTTAGGGTTTATGTATACATCCTCCCTAGTTGCTGGAATACCTTTAATTAATGCAAACCGTGCCATTCTATCATACTGTCCCTTTTTTCGTATTCAGAGATGTATGTATGTATATTATAGAAAACACCCAACATTTGCTCAAGGTCACATCTTCATACACTTTTGTAAATTGAAGCAATGCAGTGCATCATAGATTGCAAACAATTTACGGTGGTGCATTCTTATTATGTATACCATAAATTTACGGAGTTGTGGGATTACAGGCAGAGACTAAAAAATCGGAAATGGTGTCAAATCGGTATTGTATCATGTACAGCATTAGATCAGAAAGAACAAGCGGTACTAAAGGTTGGTCATCATCAGACAATCAGAGAAAGAGCTTGAAAAGTGCGTAGCAACATTGTTAATGAATAATCAACATCAGATATTTATATAGCTGTTATGCTACGTTGTATTGAACGGAATAGTGCAATATTTTCCGGAAATTAAAAAAACATCAAATGTAATAGGACACAACGCATTAAAAAGTACATTACCCGTATGGGCATAGAAAGCGCGTTTTTAGAAAAATCTGTTTTTGCAATGACGCTACCGCTCATAACATTAGTGCGCATGAGTTGCACGCACATACACATTTGCACATGTGTAGTGTTCCATTCCAAAATTGATGGCTATGTCTCTCGATTGACGTTCTGACCATAAAAAACTACAGATATACAAAAGAGAAATCGACAAGTTCAAAATGGACAAGTTTTGGCTACCAACCCTCGTATCTTGCTCAGAACTGCAACAATCTTAATTACAACACATCTGGTGCTTTATATGATGAAAAAGTAACGCTAACCATAGAACGCGGAAAATTATCTGACGCAATTTCGTTTTTTCTAGACGATAAAACAGCGAAGGGACAGTAATTGTGGAAATTATATGTTGCTAAAAGAATGCCGCTGCCTTATTCATGCATGTTTGACTAGTGTTTTTTAATTTAGTTTTTTTTACAGTAAATGGTAGGTTTCAACATATTTCATTATATACGTTTAATTAATCAGTACTTTAGTTCAACTTCGATATTAATAACAGAACAGGCATATTATTATTTCTTACAAGCAAGCAACTGTCAAGAATTATTTTATTTACATCTACTTATTAGATGTTTTAACATTTTTATTTAGTTCAACATTGATATAAATTCATAATTAATTCATTACGACGCTTAAACACTTAGTCTCTGACATTATTGAGAAAATTTATTGGTTGCCTAAATTGAACTGTGCGAGAACCGGTGAAACTCTGCTTGATCTTCCACTTAATAAATTCCACCAACTTACTTCTAAATTTTCTACGAACCTCTATATAAAAGCAGAGACACGGGATAAAACTCATGGTACTGTAAACAAGAAAAACTACAACAATATTGCTCCTTAGCGTCAACGGCATCGGGGACTTCAAAATGCTTTCTCGGTTGCTTTTATAACGTCGGAAAGCTTGATTCGAAGTATTTTTAACTCTTTGATTTTCCATTGAGACCCAGTGCAACGAACGACCGGAATGCAAGACCGACCGATATCTCCTTGCAAATAACTCCGGGGATACGGGTAAAAAACTGAAAGAAAAGCCATACACTGTTTTCTCCAGTGGCATCGTGCTGATGTGTACATCTAACTCATTTTTATATAATTTTTGATCTTGCATATTTCCATACACGTCTAAAATATTGTTGTAAGTATCGACATACAAGTGACGCCTGCAGTTAAAAAGTTCATTTGCGACGAATTCGCTAGTAAAATTTAAATAGTCATTAACAGTGTGAGGTCGATATTGCAAAGCTTTTACTTGTTCCTGTTCACTTCCCATGTTGAACTCGTGCGAAATGACATAAAACATGTCTAGTCGGGTAGGAAAAATTGTGCCGAATTGATGCTTCAAATAATTTGTAAAGTCACTGCTTAGATTGTATCTTGCGTACCCTTCGCGGTACATGATGTCTAGAAGGGAATACACGCTAAAATTATGTGAAATTAATGAGAGTAAGTGGTTGTGGAACCAAGCTACTAACAAATTTTGTAATGTTGTCACCATGATACTCATTAGATAGGAGCATCCCTATAAATACCCAAGGCGTTAATAGGACCTTATGTTTGTTTAAAATCGAAATTGGCTGACATAAAAATATGTAATCCGAAACTGTAAGGCTGTTCCAATTATCCTTTCTGTTTATTGGAAACGCATGAATTAAAAAGCCTGAAGTAACTAAGGGTGATATTATAAATATACCCCATGTCCACTCATCAAATGAAGAAAAGTATCCCCGCAAGGAGTAGGAGTCCTGGGCTTTAAACCATAACTTAGGACATAGGACTTGGGCTTGGGCTGGGATGCCTGGGACAGGATTTGGGCGCTTTTTTGTGTCGATTCAGAACAAAAAGTGCCCAAATCCCAGCCTGCCCAAGTTTAGGCAAAAAGTTGGGAAATTTCCCAACTTTCAATGCGGGAATGGG
>JAHZNE010005762.1:0-11039 GCA_027744055.1 Callyntrura sp. NNG-2020
GAATGGAATCAAGTGACCCCAAACATGGTCAACGACGTGATGGATTCATGGAAACGCAGATGTCGTCTCATAAGTAAAAAGGGTGGTGAACACGTTGAGCAATGTAAAAAATTCATTGTAGAAAGGTTATTTCAGAATAATAAAAACAATAGTGTGCCTTCTTAAGCGGGTGATCTTTTGTATATGCAGTTTTTGCGCTGAATCCAGCGGTACCAATATCTCCGTTGAATGGGGTCATGTGTGGGAACCCCAGGGATTTCAATATGGCAAGCGTAAAAGCTCTTGAAGGAAAAGCCATTTAAACATTTTCCCCATCGATGTTAATGAGATCACCCATACATATGAACATCCTATTTTGCACCAAGTGACGCCACATGAAGTGGTTTCACTTAAGGCTCACTATTCCTAAGCTATATCGACCATTCCTCAAACTTGGCAAATAAGTTCAAATCAACATGATTCCAATCGAAGCCACACACTCTTTAAATCTTCAGCATGGCAAGCGTAAAATCTCGTGACGAAAAATGTGCTATTAAATTTTGTTACCTTTAAACGTTAGTTGGCCACCCGTTCGTGTGAATACATTTATATTACACTTTATGAGCCCACAGAAAATGCCACTACTTGTATTTCAAGTTTAAGGAGTGGTCCATAAAGCGTAGGAAAAGTGATCTTATATTAAAACCCCTTCCGGTGGCGTCACGTGGTGCAAAATGGGATGTTCATATGTATGGATGGCCCTTTAAATAATAATGGAAACAGATGTTTAAAATGCTTTTTCCTTCAACAGGTTTTACACTTACCATATTGAAGACCCTGAGGTGCCCACCAATGGCCCCATTCAACGAAGATGTTGGTACCACTGGATTCAGCGGAAAAAACTGCATATAGTGAAACCAAACTCAGGCCATTCCGGAGGTAACAGCCGAAGAAGTTTACTTGTGAGTGACCAATGACTAACAACACCATTAACAATATAAGTAGCTAGTAGAGTTAAACTAACATTTTTCAAGTCACATGCAAGTTGTGTACAACTATATTAAAACAAAAAAATTAGACTATAAAACGGAATAGATTTATAATTAAACCTGTGTAAAAATGAATTGTTGTAGAAATGCGTTGTAGCATTTAAGAATAAAACTTCCCATTCACTTGTAATGGAAAGTGTTATTCTTCACAAATGCATAATAATAAGATTATGCTTCAATTTCGTCATTCCCAATCCAAGCTTTACCTATTAGCCTTAAATTTATAAAAAAAATGTTTCCCAAAAAAATTGTTCTACCAATGAATTACAATACAATCTGTATTTGATTGAGTTTCTTACCAAGCGAGTTTATAATTTACTAGTCCAGCTACGATGTCTCCGGAGATCGCCAATGGCTATCAGAATAAACAAATGTGGTCGTATCCAAAATGATAATACTACACAACAGCAAGTTCCGCGCAGAGAAAAACAACGAAGTATTTTAAAATAAGTTAACCATAAGGTGTTACAGCCTACTTTTTACACATTGCATATAGCAATCGAAAAATTATTAACGAAGAACTCAATGTAAGTCAGTAAAACGAACACGTAAAGCGATGTAGCAACACTTGAGTAGTGACGGTCGACGGTGTTCCAAGAAGCAGGTCAACATTGTGCTACGTGCCACATCATATACGTGCATTGTGTATTGTGTCTCACAGACAATTGCTGATGACGATTTTACCGTCTTTGTTTTTTTCTTCCGAGGACATATGGAGACAATCAATGTGAAATATTAAACCTCTGACTGTATTATATACATTTAAAATATATTTATATAAAAAATGTTAGGCAGTTAGGCACTTGTTAAGAAATTTTGATCGGATACAATGTAATGTACTTTTGCACATTCCAAATCATTTTCAAACCTTTTATGTACATTAATTTTTATTGTCACTTATATTTACTTAAGTGCCCCTTTGTCCACCACACCTGTATGAAGCAAATCATGGTAGGACAATCACAACTTCTAACTAACGTTCAAACGGTGTATGCTTTTAAATAGGAATGGTTAACATTGGATAATTCACAGACATGGTCAATTTATTTTAAGAGTTAGAGTTCAGTGTAAGTAAATCAACTCATAAAATCATAAATTGTTTTTAATTATGTGACATATACACAGACGTGCATACACATAGACATGTTGGTACATGCATACTCATCTTTTCAAAAAATGACTGCAAACATAATTGCATTCAACCTTAGCGCCAAGCCAGCAAATTTTCAATTCGAATTATTTATTACTCAGAAATTAAAATTATGTCATACTACGTTGTTGAATGGCCTGGTAGAACATTTTAAGCGTGTTTACAACTACAACAAACCATTTACCACAAATAAGACATTACAGTAGTGTCAGTGTCACACTACTGCTGCAAAAAGAAATGAATTGGTGGCGGTGCAGCACAAAATGTGTCGATTCTAAATGTAATTGTTTTACTAGAAGATTGTCGTCTCTGCTTGTCGCTCAACAATACTTATAAGATGAGAGTATATTTTAAAGGTCACTTAATGGTAAAAGTAAATAATTCATTTACTTTTTTCCAGTAACGTTGATCAAATGCATGAGTATAAATAACTTAATCCAATCATGACAATGACCGTCATTTACGTTTCCCAAATTCATTTTTATCAAAGTGATTTTGGTGTAATGGAGCAACGCAATTCTAGCCTTTTATTGCTTGTGGATGTACCATTCTACCATTTCAGTATTTTTCATATTATGGATGTAGATATATATTGTATTCACAATCAGTAGATTATCCATGACATATGAGAATAAATATGCTTAATAAAAATAACCAATAACTTATACAATTATGTTTTACGTTATTTATTTAATTATTCTTTTGGAAAAGTTAATTTTTCGTTTTTTATGTACTTTCGTTGTTATTAAGCTTTTCAGCATCGATGCTGGTATGCATTTGTATTATCTGTATACCTAAACTACCCCTTATAACGAGCTGTTAATTTGATCATATTACACCTTGTATTGCACCTTGGTAAAGTTTAGTTCACGATACTGTCCAATTTTAAAATTCGATAAAGTAAGTTCGCGTTACCTCCATTTGGGATTGGTTTTGTGGTAAATGTCGCTGCGAAAAATTTGAAATGGCGACATCATTGCGTTATCAAATACACCTCAGTATTTCGAAACTCTACTATTACTCATTTAAAACAAAATAAAATAGGTATATAAATAATAAAAAAGCTTTTTCCTGTAAATTAACAATAAATAAGGTTCCGATATTGTTCATCGGACGGGAAGGATGGGTACGTATATTAAGTAGAAGCTATAGGACAAGATTCAAACTTATTGAACAAACTATACATAAGTATGCTAAGTATGCTTTTTCTCAGTTAATGTTAGGTTATGACTTCGATGCTCTTTCTGGCATTTCTTTTCCTTTGGTTTCGATAGGCAGCATCATTGCAACAATTGCAGCCAGTATAGCTACTGCGCCGTACAGACCTGCAGCTAATGGCGTTGATTGTTTTTGGAGCACCTAGTACGAAAAAGGATTAATTTAAGATCTTCACTGAATTTTATGTTAGCTGTTTATTACATTAACAACCGAGAAGTCATCTAAATACCTGAGCGACATATGGGGTAACCATAGCACCAATCCGAGCCATTCCAGAGCATGTACCGATACCGACAGACCGCATCAATGTTGGATATACCTAATTAAAATTACGGAAAATAAGTTAAAATGTTGGCTACTACTGCTATTGGCTCCAAAAAATTGAAAAGAATAAAACCAATCAAATAATTAGTTATACCTCAGGTGTATATACGTACGCCGCTTGAAATACTCCTGACACAATAGCACGTGCAGTGAATAATATGATGGTCTTCAAGTTCTGACTATTAAGACAAAAACATGTTTGTTGGTGATTATTACCTTAACATTTACCAATATGGTTTATAAAAGCAAAGCTTTGTTTATATAGGAATAGTCTGCCGGAGTATCATAAGGGCAGGCAAGACTATTTGTATGTATCCAAAAAAATATTGCCTTATCGTATTCCTTCGAAATCGAAATAATTCGTAAATTGAAAGTTGACATCGTTTCTAATGTTTTTATAGCTCAAGTCGCATATGCGTAAAACTTTTAGTGAAATACAAACAAAGAAATCTTACTCTTCGATTGGAAACAAAAACGCGAAAATGGTCACAGAGAAACATAGGAATTGTACTGCCATGGTTTTCTTCCTTCCAATTTTATCCAGTACAAATATGGTAACCAAGATGCCTGTAAAATTACATTTTAAATTAAAGTTTCATAACGTGGATGCTACTGTACGTATTTAAAAGTACGCTGAGATACAGTTGACAGCGTTTATGATGGGGATCAATTGGACAAAAAAGTGAAACCTGGAAACTCTGCTAAAGTTGTCCATAGTAACTTGACGTAATCACTGGTAGTTAGCATTTTGTGGCTGGGATTTCTACATTCACTTTCAAAGAGTGTCCCGTTCTGATCAACAAGAGCTTGAGCAATTGGCAACATGTTTTGAGGAACTGCCGATTGGTTGAAAGAAAACGCGGTATCGTACGAAGTATTGGTAAAATCTGATGTCAAAAGGGGTGCCGCTCTTGTATTTTCTCCAAGTATTTCCGTGGAAATTAAAACCACTCCATAGTAGCAAAATGCACAAGTCATCCTTTGAGATTTGAAGAAAAAAGACACTTAACATAAGTAAAATGTAATTAATGTAGGGGAACTAGTAATAATTCTATTTACCAAATGAACCACAACAAAAATGTTGTTTTTCTCATTTCTGGCATCAATAGGTCTTTCATACGGCCTCTTTCCGTAGGATGCATGTCATCAACAATTAACCTTCCTAGTAACATTGAACGACCATTCTGACTGGCGATACGTTTAAGAGTTGTCATAGCTTTTTCCGTTTCCCCACTTGCAGCCAAAAACCGAACACTCTCAGGAAGCCACTAAATAAGGACAAGTCAAAACGTATAAAGACAAGAAAAAAATCCTTCCTGGTATAATAAAACTTTGAAATAATGTAAGGAATTCCGTTATAGGCAATGACTTACATAACACATTATACAAAATACTAAAATAGGCAACGCTGACAATCCCAAAAGCCAACGCCAACCAAGGGTTGGCATAACCAATATGGCAAGAAGAACTTCCAAACAGGCACCGAGCGCCCAGAAACACTGCAGAAGAGATATAGTATTTAATTTTTTATGCCAATGTTTATTCAAATTGATACACGTACGAAACTGAAAAAGCACATACATCCAGTAAAATAACACATCTAGCACGTTGCTTTGTAGGGAGAAATTCGGCATACAGCGTGACTCTTAAAATGCAAAAACCAAAACTTTCATAAATATTTGTCATTAAATTTTTTTTATATCTTAACGTCATATCTTACTTACGATTGTGGAACACATCCAATCGCAAATCCAACGAAACACCGAAGAAAAACCAACCAATAGTATCCAGGAGAAAAGGAGCTCACAGTTCCATAAAAGTATAACAAGCCTACTGATACCCACAGGGCCAGTCTTCTTCCATATTTGTCACTCAAGTCGCCCCAAAACGGCGAACTAACCATCATACCGAAAAATACGGACTGAAAAAAGAACGAGATATTAAGACAGGGTAGTAGTAGATGAGTTGGAAAGTTGGAGCTGATGCGGAGACAAGATTAGGTGAGACTTATTTAGTGATCAACATAAACCAACCACAAATAAATTTAACTTATATGGTGATGTAGTGTAGTTAAAAATGTTAAACGCATACATACCGTCTGGAACGACACCAGAAACAGCAGCCGTCATCTCAATATCGCTGTGATGCTCTCTTTTTACTCTTCCAGTTCCATCCAAACTTTGGCTTTCCTCCCTGTTATGGTTATTATCCCGGTTGTCGCCATAACTATCTGGACTGTATCGTCCAATCTGTAACGTTTCCACTCTTTGCGGTGTGTTAATTCCGTCCATCACTTCGTACCGTCGCGATTTGAGATTTCGCACCAACTTTTGACTAACTTTATCCATTATTATTGCCTTATTAGCGTTCGAGTAAAATATAATATATCAATATAATCAGTATCGCTCGTAGTACAAAGTACACTTAGATACTTTCACTTTAACTTTATAACAATGCTATTCTTAACTCATTGCCCTCACGTGTAATTTAATTACATGCAAGTTTACACATTTGAATAAGAACAAATACTAATTGTGCATTCTTTGGTAGTAATTTCAAGGCTGTTGCATTTGTGCACTTCGCACAACACAAAGTTTTCACGGGAAATACCCAGTTTGACAGTCATGTTATCATACGCTCGTTCACATGGCCTCAATTTGAATTTTCACTACGGCTCTCTAAAACTCACATTCTAGTAAACGGATTCTCTAACATCTAGTCTAGTGACACCTTAAATATTCGATGCCGTATATCCGTTTCCGTATTTAAATATAATTATTCACAAATAAGCCAATGCTGACAAAACAGTATGCCGAAGTGTTCAAATTTAGGCAACACTAAAACACTACACATTTTTTTGCAGGTTGCAAACGTTTACAAAAACTCATTAGCAATTAGATTCCGTCGATCGCCGTGTCCTTATGCTGGCTCATTACTTTTAATTATTTCGTACACTTTATGGTTATAAGGTGATTTAGTTTAATAGATGTCTTGATAATTGCTGGTTAGAAGGAATAACGTGTTTTACATAATGGCGTGATGTAAAATTAATAATACACTGACAAGAGCTACATAAATAGTATCAGTGTACATCTAATTATACACATGAATCGTTATTAGGTTTTACGGGCAATACCAGCATTAAATTTTGCAAATTAAAGCAGCCAAAAATGCTGATTAAGCCACAATGGACTTTTGCATATATTAAACACATAAAATTAATTAGTTGCTGTACAAGCAACTTTATCAAACAACAGATATCACATCAAAGCCAAGTTGGCATACGAAAAGGAATATCTATTATAACCATGGCATATGCATTCGACCAATAAAAATAATGTAGTTACTGCTGCGTATTACTTCACAAGCTACTAGTGATGTTGTTGGGGAATTTATTCGCTTCATTTGAAATTAGGAAAACTGCGTTAGTTTAAAGTTGAAGTTAGATCAAAGGAGCTCTCTTAAGTATCAATGATTTTAATTAAACCATGTTATGCTGTGTAAAATGAAACTTGGCAAAGCAAACATCATCTCGGATATTTTAAATATGTACGACTTCACTACGACTCCAAGTCCAGTCTTTTAGGAGATGGAGAGAAAGTCTGGAGCTTATTCTAAAACAAATACACGCTTTCACGCCACATTTTTTTAGTTATTAGTACATTTTATATGCTACGCAATTTATTTATTTGATACTATCTATTGATTTGAACTGATTTTCACAAATTAATAAGTATCTTCATGTAGAAATTAAATCTTTCCCAACTTTAAATGATGCGAGCGAATAATCATAGAAAAGGACAGAATATTGTTCACCGTACGCAGGATATGCGCCATTAAGGTGAGTAGGCAGGTAAGGGTACATTTTTGGTAAGCATTGCAAGCTGTCAAAATGTTTGATTTGAGTTGGCAATGTAGGCGAGAATAAGTTATCGAAATTGTATATTTGTGCAATGATCAAATCACCAATTGCTTAAATACCAAAAGTGTTTTTTCTACAGTAAATGTGCCATATTATTGAATAGTGAAATAAATCCACCCTTGCGACTTACTGAACTAGAAGTGATAGTCTGTTATGGTATCCGTCCATTAGTATAATTTTTTCTCGCAAATTATGAAATTCTAAAATCCTGTTATCTATTAAGGACTAATAAGCCAGGAAATATTTATAGACAATTCTTGGAATTTTTTTTGGGAATGTCACTTTAAATTTACACTGATGCGTGACAAGAATACCACTAGAATAATTCTCCGGAACTTTGCACTTCCGAGTTTATTTCCTCTCTTTAACCAAGATCAACATCTTCGATTCCTGGATTCCATTCGACTTTACACAAATCAATCTAATTTTATAATGAGAATTTAGGAAACAATTTTTCGAGCTTATACATTTGACGATATAAATTCAACCTCAAAACACACGACAAGCTACTTCTCAACAACTTACAGTGTTTATTTTATGATTGATGTTCGTTCCTCATTCTTGTCTTTATATATCATATGAGATGAGTTACGAAGGGTTAACTACATACAAAAAAAGTTATATATTTGGGAGGAAAGGTAGCCTAGCCTAGTTGATAAGATGGCATGTGAATATTATGCAGTTACAAATAGTATGGTGAACACTACTGTGAAACCTATGATTTTTCTTAGATGAAGATGACAGCCGCCTCCCTTATTCAACACAAGATTGTTACTGTTCTTTCTTGATTTGATATCAAATACATTCTTCAAAGCTACATGCACTACAGTGATACAACAATCTAAACAACAGGTGTGTACGCACCGAATTTTGCACTACGCAGACAATCAATTTTCAAACACAACAAAGCTAAGGGGATACTCGTAGGATGACGCAGAGTACAACACAAAACAATAGACCATGCAGCCACAAGCTGTACTGAAGGGTGAAGACTGCAGACAATGATGGGTATGGGTAGTAGGGAGACACCAACACAGACAGTAATATTTTCTACCTTACTTAAAGTCTGCTGAACCTTTCTGATATCTTCACTTCGACTTGAGAGAAAAACTAAAATAACCCGAGTTGTGTCAAAAACTTACGCATGTGTGCGTCGTCTTGTGCACGCTGAACATGTCTTACTGTGGAGGGCAAGAAACAACCGTATATGACATCAACTAAACATAACGGGGTAAATGATTACAGTGAACACTTCACCCTAAAACAGTCGGATTTAATTAGCTTTATTTGCGTTGCTGAATTAGAAACTGTGTCGTCATGATCCTAAATTCCTGTTTATTATAAAAGGATCATACCGACAATCGACGGAGTGGGATTGCGTATTGCGTTGCGGTTTATTCCGCATATTACACCGAAACCAAAATACACGTAGGTATTGAATACCTAGATATACATTTAGAAAACAGCAATCGTTAGATGTCGACGCAACTCTCAAAATAAAGGAAACTCTAATCTTAGCCCACAACAATAACAATTCACCATCGCTACTATTTCTTCAATTACGTGTACACGAAGATATAAAGGAAAAGAGAAAAAGGAATACCCGAACCTCGTTCAAGCTTATAAGCAGACACTCGATACGAATTGCAAGGATTTGCCATGGTTATACGATGCTTCATGTTTCATATAAGTTATGCAGAGAGATTATATTGAACTGAGAGTGAGCTACAGGTACCACTACCACAGGTACGTACATAAACGTACTAATAGTGTGAAGGTACGACTTCATTCTCCTCATATTTTAAAATTGTTTTAGGACCAGCCAGCTCGGTACCACATCCTTTGAAACGTCAGCCCGTATCTATATACCAGTTGTTTTCGGGATAATAATTTTGAAATGTTGTTTGCGTAGGTCGATATATAATACTTTGTTGCATATGATATCATAGTCAATAAAATTGTTAGAGAGAAATGGAAGGATCAGAAGCAAACTCTGATATAAATTATATCCATATTGACACACAAATACGTACTTATGTCAAATTTGCCCCAGATTGAACTCGCAAGCTATGCTACAGAGGATTCGTTAATTCTTATGGGATTCAGAGAGGGTCAAGTTTCAATTATTCATCATCACGACTGTTAGAATTGGAAAGAACGGACGGTCCTTTGACATGCTCCTTTGCTACCTTTCCTTCTAATCCTTTAATAAATTCCACTTCATTTTTAATAATATAAATGCAAAGTAGAAGTAGAGTAGGGAAATATGTTAAACTTTGATTGTAAGGTGTAATACAAGGAAATAATTAATGCTAGTCGTACGTTATATTTTGTTAAAGCGTTGTTTAAAATTGCATTTCAGACAGTTGAGCGAAATTGATGCTCAAGAAACCTGTGAAACTTCCATTGTGTTATGAAAGCAAACCTACATTGCTGTCATATTAGAGGAAGCCCTTCTGCAGATTGTTGTCAGCCCACACCACATATGAAGAATCTTTGCCTGTACGTTAAACTAAACTATTTGAATTTTAGGAGTGATCTTTGTGTAATAAATAACCATCTTCTACATACAGCCTTGTACTGAAGATGAAACAAGTTTTTTCGGCTTTCATTACTCCATGTTCTACTGCTACTATTACTGATGTTGGTTGACTGCTCAAACTACACAATTGCAAGTTGCAACGTTGCAAGACTGATGCAGTGTTTCGAGAACTGCGTAAATATTTTTTTAAATACCTATCACCTATGCTGCGTGTACCTGTACCTGCTACACTTTCATCACGTAAAAATATTTACCCATACGAAGGCATTTCCTATACGTCTAGAAAACATCTAAGCTATCTATAATGACCTGAACCCCTGATTTGCTGATGCCATTATGCATTTTACCAGCTACTGGTTCATAAATTTGCACTAGATAACTATTAAATACATTTTTGTATTTTAACCATACAGAATTACAAGGTAAACGAAACTGAAACAAGGATGAACAACTAAAATTTAATGATAATGATGTTTTAAGATTTGTATATGCAGCACGAAAACCAGGGCCCAGTACACAAAAACCTTACTCACAAGCCTTCTACACTTGAAACCAGCCAAAGACTAGTAGTACCTAAATGTAAAAGTAAGATTGTAAAGGATCTGCTGATACTGTTGTAGCATTTTACTTAAAAAGACGCCGTGCATGCATGTCTGTAAACCCCTGCATTCTGTCTAGACTACACTTTTGGTATACGGAATTTACCGTATATTTCCTTCAGTTGCCCAAGGGTACTACACTCTGTAAAACTCATATAGATACACCCTTACAACTTTAGTGATGGTGTTGCCGCAACTGCTCTTGTCGACTTTTGGTCAAGGTAACTTGTACATTTAATACAACAACCGATTAGCT
>JAHZNE010005763.1:0-15039 GCA_027744055.1 Callyntrura sp. NNG-2020
GTAGGATATAGAAATATCATAAGGGGTGTACATACATTATGGACCTCAACAAGTAACCTTATCTTCCGCCCATTACGCAAGAACCTTGTGAGACAATATAATTTTTAGCAAAACGAGGAGCAAGGGAGGCAGTTAGTCAGATATTAAAATGACGAAGGGAAATGTCTCACAAAATGGCATTACTTACTTACACAGAAGAGTGTTCTAGATGAAATACTTTGTCTCTAACGATCTCAACGAAAGCAGTTTGTTGCTACATTTTTGTTCACATTCCTAAGTATTTATTCGAATACGAAAGCCGCATCTACAGTCGCTTTGCTATTGTTTAGGTAAGCGCATAAAAGTATAAAGAGTAATGTGTGGAAAGACTTTCCCTAAATACATTACACAGAAAAAGAGCTAAAGATAAGCTGTCTTTCATTTTTATGTTCATTCATTTAATACACCGCCGCAAGTAGTTCTCTGTATAGAGAGATAGTTCATCTCAACTCTCCCTTGTATATTATTACAATAGTTGTCACTACAAGTGAGGATCTTTATACAATATACCGTAAATACACCGCTATCAACTATATCCTGTACAGCCGCAGTCATCTCGACGACAAAAGGAGTAGTCATCATAGCAAAATCATTATATAACATTATCTTCCGCCGGAATCATAAACCTTGTAAGAGAATAACTGACTGGCTGAGTGAATAGGAACAAAAAAGACTCAGCCCATGAATGTTGTTTTGCGGTGAATTCGCATTCTCAGTGGATTAAAATGTTATAACATCATAATATGCTCACTTGAACGCTACTCACATTACGAATTTATGAGTGGCGTATGTGTTTAAAGCTGTGGAGCATTGCATTATTACTGAAGGAGCCCGAAAGCTATCGCTTTGAAAACAGGGTATTACAAAGAGCAAAATGCTACCCACCACAAGAAAGCCGTACTGGAAAAATAATGCATTAAGCTGCGTCATAACTTTAATATAATTTGGGAAACAATGAACTTTTACTTGTGAGCAACAAAACAACGAGGGTGAATTATAAATTTGGGGTGTTGGGAAATTTTGCATCGAGAAGTTCATTTTAATGTAAACATTTATCTTGTTGATATTTTCTCTTCGTGCATCGTTAAAGATATGCTATTTATTACCTTGTGGCTACTATATTTGTGAAAAAGTTTTTTTATTATTGTTGCCAAATGTTTATATCTCACTTGTATGTTCCCATCTAACATAAATAGAACGTTCTTGTGAAATCTCTGATCTATTATCAGTGTCACTATTTACAAACTTTTGGTGCATTTGATTAAAATTACCCAAATCCGCATGGAATTTAACATTTTGTAAAATTTTATTGATCTCAACAGGAAACTACAACTTACTTCAATTTTAATGCTTAAAATGTAAACTGAAAAAACTAATGATTGTCTTGAGAAAAACAGATATTGATCTAGCATTACCAAACTAAAGTGTGAAAGCGATAATGATAATGTCTGTAATATGGTAGAATAGCAGTCATTGGACGACCTTATGTCTCGTCAGATAATTTCGATTCCTATTGTTGCCTCTCGTGGTTAGATAATTTCATTCTTTCAGAATGTCGGATACCTTCGTAAGGAAGTTGTTTCATCTTTTGTTATTTGATCATATAAAACAAGCACTTATTCATTTCTACAAACGATGAGAAAATTTTGAATGGGCACAGGAGGGCAATGGCGATACGATATCCTTGTGTAATCGCCTAGAGACGTACATTCTACTTATCGTGGGAGCATTCACAATAAGCACTTTCTTTGATCGGGTCTTTCCCATTTCTTAGAAATATGTTGCAGCCGTTGCAGGTTTTCTCCGGAAAAGAAGCAGTGTGTGTTGACGTCACAGGATCTACGCAAGTTTTTAGTAAAAAAAAGAGTAAAACCACGCGGTATACTCCATTGTATCATAATCATTGGTTAGTTGTTATGGTTATATATGACCATCGATGAGTAAATGTCTTCAGTGCTCAAACATGAGCATGAGCGCGCTTCACAAATGTGATGAATCGAATTGGTAGTAAGCGGTAGGTAGGGAGTAGGGATGATTGATGATACAGTATATATATAGTAAATATAAATTAGTTTCGTAAAACTGGGCGAATGCTAAAAGGACGATCATGATCATGAGCAAAAAACGTATTGAAAAGGTTTTATTCAATTTCTTACAATTTTTTTTCATTTTTCACATGCTCAATATTGGGAAGCTATTGCACCATGATAGACAAGAAGAGAATTAACACTATTTGTAGCGACAGAGCGAGTACACCACTTGTCTCCACAATTATCATTTTAACTTTAATTTCTCAATTAAATCTCTCTTCCGTCCAATAGTTTCCCATGTTGATATTAGGTACCATTCTTTCCTGGCTAAAAATCAATATCGCAACGCGGGATGGGAGATAGATGTCTCCTTTTCAACTCACTGATCGCCTTGAAAACTTGATAAGCCCACGTATTCAGGCAATATTTTTAACCAACAAAATATATTATTTTTGCTACTTGACATGATCGTTTCGTATATCGTCTTTCAAAAATCTTATTAAGCTCTTCCAAAAATTAGCTTAGTTTTGGGTGTAAAACAAACTTTTTTCTCTGTCTTTTCTGAAAGAATTTCCGTTCGGTTGATTTAAGTGAATTTTGAAGGGTATTGTTACTGGCACGCACAATAGGAACTGTGGGAAGATTAGCATTGAAAATGGCATCCTTCGTACATGTGCATGCTGCCTGCTTTTAGAAACATCCGTCTGGGTCAACCGTACACAAAAAAGGAGTAAACGTCGCGTACTGCTTGAAATTGGAAAAGTTTGTAGGCGCCAGGCGGATGGAAACATTACAGCTTATTTTACCTCTTTCCCACATCCATTATATATACATTCCTTATCATATTGCATCAATACTATTATTTCAGCTCTGCACCCTGTCCCTGTCTTTTCTCTTCTACTGCCTTACTTTACTCCTCCAGGCAAGTTAAGGTTACTTTTGGCTCGTAAATTAGAGCAAAAAATTCACTGGAATTTTAGTTACATTTAGTAGGCACTAGGTGATGTACAAGCTGAAAACATTGCAATGCGGTGAGAGAGAGAGATGGTTAGGTTCGAAAATACGCCAAGATATTCGCATAGAAAGGAGATTCATACATAGATATGCACCAAAAGTGATAAAAGTAAAGGAGAATTTGTCACTGATTCAGAAAAGTTTAAATGTTGCGAGACGTTCGTATCAGGTCTTTGGACTGCATAAACTGGCTTCTTATACGGGTGCACATTTACTTTCGAGAGAGAGAGAGAGAGAGCGTGAGGGGGAGAAAGGAATGAAATATGAAATAATGAAAACTAAGCGTACATACACAATCGCAAAACAGTTATATCTACAAATGGGTATGCATGCACACAGTCGGTTTATTTATGTCTTTTGGAAGAGAGATGGTAGTAAGTGAGAACGATAAAATCCTTTTAAGAGCAAAAAGCCCCTGAAATGCGTCAGAAAGTATTGTGTGTAGAAAGAAATGCCTACATAATGGATAGTTGTGCTTGTGCATTATTGCGTTTGACAAAATCATACGATGATAAAAAACTGTCAGTTGAACAGTTGCAAATTCTGATCCTCCCATCTTGACTTTTGGTACATGCATATAAGCTTTTGTACCGTGTTATGGTACATATAGTTTCTAGTTGCCCGTGTGTGTCAGCATAACATTTTGCGGGCAAAGGTTGTCAAGTCCTACTTTGTAAGTGTAAGCAAACCAAACCACATATCGGTACCTTGGCCTCTTTTCTTGACGAGAGGTAATATCTTCGCTACACAATGGAAAATCACTCTCGATCTCTTCCCTGTTCTTTTGTAATACTTCTTAAGCGTTTTGTCATCGTAATATTTAAGAGCATTGACGCTACACACCCGACCTGTAATGCATATTTCTCTTTCGATAATATGCTTTTCATGAAGCATCATGTTCCAGCAATTTGAGATGAATTCAAATAAGCTAAAAATGGGTTCTCTCGCTGACGATAAAAACCAACAATAAATAATTACGACAGAAGGGAAAGAACTCACAGCATGACGTGCTTTCGATGACGTCAAGTTGGAGTCAGGAGTACCGAATACCACTATTATATTTAAGCAGCAGACTCTCGTAGTGGCCAACCACACAATGAAATTATATTAGTTTGCTTATGGTAACATCATTTTGGCAAACTTTCGCATATTATAACAGTATATTTGGCCATTTATCCTTTGAGATGCATGCCCAATTCTTTTACTTTTTCTTCGTTACATAAATATCCCACTCTTGTAATGTTTATGCAAACTATTTCTTCATTGGGCAGTGAGAAGTGGTCAGCCCCGGCTATATATTACATTCAAATGCAGTGGATTCCCTTAAAAGGACGTGATTCTCATTTTAAATAGGATGATAATGTAGTCAAAACAAGCTGCGATATATATTTTTAAATATGTCTGAATTTGCATGTCATTATGCAATAAACGCAAACAACCATATATAATATTTAATAAGCATGGATGCTGACGACAATGTTGCGAAAAAAGAATCATATTTGCACTGAAAAGGAATTTGTACTTACCACCATCTGGTAGATTGCTTCTACGATGTTATACATTTCATCCCTCGTGATGTAACCGTCATTGTCAACGTCGTATAGGCGAAACGCCCCTGGAGAAACAAAAATATCTATATAGGACCCCGTTGACACATAATAATAATAATTAAGTGGTTAAATTGAGCTCGTTTGATCGTATTACATCCACAATTTAGTTTTGAAGTATCTTTAAACTACTTCTGGGACTTCCTTTTACCTTCAATAATAATTATTGTAATTTCATAGGAGCAAAATAAAGCTATCGTATACTACCTAAGGCACGACCAGCCACATTTCTCTGCTGTATATTTCAACTTAGCTTAAATACATTTTGCAGACTGGTATATATGCCTCTCTGTCTAACAAATAGTAAGCTAGTAGGAGGCACGGCAATGAGGATAAATGTCTGTAAGTTTATAATAATTAATGATGACTTTTAATGTTACGAGCTGTAGCTCTTCAATTTAGCCAAGAGTTAAAAATAAACCGATTTCCGTCAGGAGAGCTGGGAGAAAAATGTCTTAACCTTCAAAATGTTAATTGACCGCGACGGGTGACCTCAAGAGACGGATCAAGCTCGCAGTGCTTTTCGTTGCTGATAATTGTGCGGTAAAGACTTAGATATTCCAGGGCATGAGTTTGTCGCTCTCTGGAGATGATCTTGATAAAACTTTTTTCCGAATTTACTCGAGCTATGGCTTTATCTATTGATGAACGCCGATTTCGGGTTCCTTCATAAAAATACGACGTAAATCTCTCCGGACAAGCTGGTCGTAAATAAATGAATATTGAGGGGTGGATAGACCGGTAAACTTAATATTACGTACATGATGACACAGGTACGTGCTACACGTATAAGAGAGTTGCTCAGAAGTGATGAGTCCCAATCGACACCAAGACACATTCACCATTTCTCGTGAGTGTAATAAATCGGAGGAGGAAGAAAGTGGCAATGACACGTTGAAGTAATGGCAGTTTGGCTGTGAAATGGAGTGGACTTGAGGGTGTTCGTTGGGTAATCTAGCGGTACAAACACTTTTACTACTTGGTTAATATTATGTCTGCTCACTCAGAACAGAAATCAGAAATACTTCTTACTTCGTTGTCTAAAGAATAACCAGAAAATTTAGCACCCAACCACAATGATAATAATAATATCAAAAGCCTGGTCATTATATGTATATCTATTGCTGGAAAAGCATAAATATTTAGGCGAGTTTCAAAGTCTAAAATTATACCCTCATATCCCGCCAATTGCGCCAACTTCAATTTTAAAATAACCAATTAAGATCATTTTCAACCGGTAGACAGTACATTTTTGTTCTCTGCGACTTGAACTTATTCTGATTATTCTTTTTTAAATGCATACCGAAAATCCCAACAAACAACAGCACCTATTAAAGTGCATGTACATATTATCTTCATTCCCCCTTAGGAGTACCTAACAACTTTATTAACGCTTACACTACACGGTTCCAAGTTCTAAATATATATCGGACGGATACCCTTTAGCACTGGTGCGTCTGAAAAGAAAAATACCATAAAAAATACACCGAACAAAACCCTTCTTACATAATATTTTCCCAAAGAAAGTAGTAAAGAACAACTTCAAACGCCCAGAAAAAAAAACAAACACTAATGGAAGTAATGCAACATTATATAGGCAGTCGAGCATACGGCATACAGATAAAAAGGTCGCACTTACATTGAAGCTTCTCGTCCAGGTTTCCTCTTGACGTTATTGAAAGAGCCCGGATGAATTCCTCAAATTCTATTGCTCCATCCTAAATGTACACACCAACACAGAGTAAGTAATATGATCAAACAAATAATGAAAACGCGGTCGTATAGGTAGTTATCTAGGTAGTCAGTCAGTCAGATTCTTTATGGGACGCACAAAAAAGTTCTATTTCTGGCAAAGGCAAGTTTCGGAACTCAATAGAGACAATTTGTTATGGAGGTACTCCCTCTACATAAATTGCATATACAGTAAACAAAATATATACGGCTCCTCCTAATTTTTCCACACACACACACACACTCCTCGAAATTTGTAAGAAACGCATCTTTCCTTCTACCTGTCAACCTGCATTCACAAAACTATTGAATGCGGCGAGTGAAATGAAGGTGAAAAATAAAGAAAAATGGAGTTAATCAAAGTGGAAAGATGCGATGAGGGAAAAGTAGGATTTTACCCGGAAAATCAAATGAAGATATAAGCAACTTTGTACAAGGAAAAAAAGTCGCAGCGATACGACTGTCGTAGATTTCATATATAATAAATATTAGTCGACACTTGGAGGAGCACACACGTGGGGTAATACTTTTTTTTAGGAAATAAGCTCACACGATGTAAGAAGGAGTAACTGTGCGAATGCGAATGGTGGAAAAACAAGGAACGCAAATGTAGGTAGGTAGTGGGTAGGTACGACCATATTTTATGCATGTTGTAGTTTTTCTTGTTTCTCTTCTGCGTATTTATTGTTATAAGTTATATAAAGTGGAACTATTTTAGGACTTTAGGTAAAACTCAGGGACACACTTTTCCGCTTTTCCCGTGATCGTAAACCAGTGGAGTGGTAGCAGCTTTGGGCTTTAAATACGGAAGAAAATGTAGTAGTGACGCTATAAAAGGACCTTCGTAAATCCTCCTTCAATCAACTTACTACTAGTGTGTACATTTTTTGCAATTTCATTGAGCTGCTAGTGGATGGATATTCATTTTTATAGCGGCTTTTTACTGCAACACAATTGAAAGCTAAGCTGAACTCCATACAAACTAGAAGCAAATATAAACAGAAGTGCTGGCAGTATCGACTTTGTACGTCCTTCTTTTCATATATTTTGTAGGACGTGAGATGGTACAAAAGAGGAGAAATCTTTTACAAAATTCAATATTGAGCTTGGATAGGACCATCATGCAAAGTAGTGTGGGGAATAAAGTAGCGCACAAGTAATATCTGTCAAGGATGAGACAAAGTAATCCGAAAAGTAAAGAAAATTGCAATTATCAGCAGTGTGCACAGAGAGAAAAAGGTCACAAAGATGTTTTAAGAAGGCGGCTCGAGAATAATAAGAGGATTCATAAATTCGTTGGGGAAATCTGTAATTGAAGATATTTTGCACGGGTTTGTAAATATGTTAGTTAGGTAATGCTGGTTAAAAAACAATGTTTTCGAAGGGAAGGTAAGAGATAAGTTTGTACGTTGCTCTGTTAATGCTAATCAACCCGAAAATGGTACACTTTAGATAACCACTTGAAATAAAGCGTATTCCAGAGATCATGATCGGAACTTGATTGTGTGGATTTTACTAGGTACGTGACTAACAGTTGGAATTGCTACACCACTACACTCAAACTCTCGACCTGAAGATCTACGAATGTGGTATTGCGCTTAAGCCAGATAGTGATCCCCACAATTTACGTAGTTATTAAACGTACTTACATTCATTTTTAGTTTTAATGTTAAATAGCGTCGGTCTTATGATAATATTATCTTAAAAATACATCAAAATTGTTTACCCCAGAGGGGTTCGTTGTTGCACTGTAAACGTAATGGCAATATGTCTCTTAACGAGAATTTAAATTGTTTTTTTTTGCATTGTTAAAGGTTTGTGCCTTTCAGCCCATGAGAGACTCGCAGACTCACATTCTGATTTATTGCTAGAACTACCCTCGGAACGAATTTCTTCTCTACAGAGCTCGCTTTTCTACCCTCAAGTATGTTTGTCCTAGAGCTGATGACCCTTTTACCAGAACCTGCTGCTCTCCGATTTTCAGTTTCTGTCTAGGATTGTTGTCCTCTGTTCTTTTTCTGCTTTCCCTACTACCGCTTTCGTCATCCCTTCTGTTTGTTCGCTTGAAATGTGGGCCGGATTTCATTATTTTATTTGCATTGTACTTGACGGACATAAATTAAATGGATGAACACGTACGCTCTACATTATGCGACGAAGAAGTGCACTGCACACAAGAATAGGAATGAAGGTGAAGGCTTCATTTCCTGAAGGAGTAATCACTCGTTCTATTTGAAATGAAAAGTATCCAGTAATGCGGAAAGCGGAGAAGAACAGAGTAGTTTGGTGTTGTGTTCTTCCCGAAAAGTGGAGAACATCCCTGACATACCAATTGCTAAAGTAGCAACCCGCTATATTAAATGGTAGTTTATGAAAAGTATGCGGGTTTATGCCGTAATGAATATTTACGTTCATGTTAGCCTAGGTGGAAGAAAGTACAGCGGAATACAAAACGTATGGTGATCCGGGCTAGTGTAGTAATAACGAGCTACCGCTTATCGTTTGTGTTGATCTTCCAAGTTTGTCTCTGGAGAAAGCAGTATATAGCTATTTAATCATGTATAAATCGAACAGATCTATTACACATAGCTTATGCGTGAGTATTTTACGATGAAAGCCGTTGAATCAAACTTGTCGGAGCATACTTGATAACTATATTCCCTGGTTATCCGCACAATGTTACTACTCTCCGTAAAGTTCTATTAAAAATCTACACGGACTTACTTACCCTCTCGGTCGCGTTTTTTTTTCTTGTGTACGCTCCTCTTTTGAATCACCTAATAGGGTTAATGGATCCTGTTACAGATCAGATAGAGACAGAAAGAAAACTCATAAGGGACTCAGGAGCTCTGCTTCTCCGCTGACTCAAACTAGCCAGACCAGATGCTCGTTTTCAGTTTTGCTCGCACAGACACAAAAGAGGATATTTTTATATTCAGAGACAGAGATATTCTTATACTAGTGTTATAAACAACACAACTGAACTCACCACACCAGAAAGAAAGTTACACAGCGAGCTTTTATCTCATTCTGGTGTCTTCCTACTTTCTCCAACTTTCTCCTGTCTAACGGCATATTTTTGTATATGTGGGTAGGTGGAGATTGGGAGCTACACAATAGAATATATCCTAAGCCGAGGTACAACTGATCTCTTCCTTTTTATATTAATTCTTTTTACGATCTACCGACAGAAAGATTATGTATCTTTCGTGTATAGAATGCGTGTTCGCTACTTCAATTTGGGAGAGTCTCTTTCTAATATAATATAAGACACTCTCCTTTTAACTAACAATGGGATTGGGACGTTAGCGATGAAACTTACCTGTTCGGTTAATAGTCCATTGGGACAATCCTTCAGAAAACCTTTGTGCCTGTTGGGAAGATAATCAAAATCCAGATTATTGTTGTGCTCTTTTGCAAGAAATATTATTAAGCAAGCACGCTGTTCATATAACGAAACATGAATTAGAGTCAGAATTCGTATGCTGCTGCTGCAAAATGTTGATGGGCTTATTTCAGTTTGCAAGTGAAAGTAAATTTAAGAAATGTATAATAATAATATATAAACCATTAAACTTTTACTGAAAGCCCGATGGCAGTTCTGAAACGTATGGAAAAGTTTATTTAGAGGTAGGCATAAAAATTATTCCCTTTTCAAAATTTCATACATCTTGTACACAAACTTCCAAAATGTCGTTGAACCTGCCAATATAATTCAATGCTATTTTTTACTACAAAAGTTGTGTATATCTTTTGTTGCGTTAAATTTGTAGCATGGTGGTTATTAATGGGAATTTTATAAATGTAATGTATTGAAGTAAAGTCTAAGGATTATACTTCTCAATGATATATATGACTACTGGGAGATAAAAGACAAAGCTGTCGAAACATTCCGGTCTACTTTTAACAGTCTTTATAAATGGCTGATGTCATTCATCTCGAAATGTGCTTTTGAACTTTAAAAGTTGACTATTTTCGGTAAACTTGGACTGAGACATGATACTTCCGACAGTGACAACTGGCAATAATAGAAATGGCATTGATAGATTTTGCCTAGCGGTGTTCTAATTGTAAGATTTCAATAGTGCCCTTGGTCGGTTTCCTTTTAACATTTTATACGATACTTTCTCCCATCTTACCTACATTCATACCACATCTATAACCCTATAGGTATTGCTAGACGCTAAAGTTAACTTTACAATTGACAATACATATCAAGTATGGCTTTGTAGAGAAAATATCAAGCAATAATTTAACATGTAATTGAGTACTGATGAACTGTTATAAATTCAAACTTACCATTGACGAATCTCCTTTTCAGTGACTATCCATTTTGATGTCGGGGCAGCATCAGACAAAAAATCACAAGATAACATTTAGTTAATAATACGACCACAGACTGTATTTGGAGAAATACATTAGGGCTCATAATTCGAAAGTAAATTTATATTCTTGTATTTTACCTAAAAATACACATACAATAACCTCTTAAAACAACTTTTTCGCACATTGCCCCTGTTCAGAAGTAAATGATAAACGTAAATGCAACCATTTCATTATCCAATGATGCATACACAATTATCCCAAGGAACTTAACCTTAATTACTAACTAATTAATAATAAGTGCGAAAATTAAATAAATTGCTCAGGAATGCTCCAATGAGCAATATAATTTCAATTAGCTAGTCGCTGGTCCCTGGCCCCCCATAATTCTCAATCGTCAAACAGGTAACAAGCAACCTATTTTAGTTCCCCTTACAATCATTGTTAAAAATTTAGCAGCTTACTGTAGTGCCACAGATGGATTCGGATGCCATAATCCCTAATTATGAATTATTGCTACTGATGTACAGCTACCTTGCAAACTACATTCGAATACTGGAAACGGAGAAGGTTGACAGTAAACAAAAATCTATACAGCATAGGAATAACTATAATGGTAATATACACTGAACAATGCGGGATGATTTTATATGAGCCACATAAAAGCCGTATACGTACGTAGTTTACGTATTATATTATAGGACAATAAGATTCGCCAAAAAATTTAGACAACAACGGTATATTATGTCGGAAGTGAAAAAACCGAATGCAAAGTGATATGACAGTGAAGTTATTGTATTCATGCTTGACTACAAAGGCAATGGTGAGAGGCAACACCTAATGTACAAATATAGAGATCAATTAAACAACAGTATAAAGAGGAAATCTGCTAGGAAAAATAGTGGATTGTAGTGTATCTAGAGCATGTCTGCAGGATGCTGATATGAAACATATTGTGTGACACGAATAATGCACACCACAATTTGGTCAACATAAATCATGGCTGAGTCGCTGTGATAAGAGGGGCAAATGAAAACAGAAACTTGCATCTTCATCTCAAATGTTATTCTAAACAACCAGTTTTTATTTTTCATTCATGCATTTACAATCCATTCCTGACTGCCTACCTACGATATTAATGGAGATTTTCACTTTTCCTTCATATTTGTCAAAAATGTGGTTTTCCTGTGGAGGTTGGCATTCACGAATCTCTTTCACTCGCTGGGGTTAAACAATATCAACTTGAAACATTAGCCGTGCAAGATGTAACGTAGGCAAATCAAAGATATCCTCTTTCCATTGAAGCTATTTTGCTTAGACCGTTTGGCACGGTATCGAAATTTTCAGAATTTGCAAAATATGTGTAAACTCATTCCATGTCGTGTTAAATGTCGTAGTTCGAAAAGAGTATTGCCCTCTGGCATGTCTGCAATGTAATGTCTGTAGTACGTGACGGCTGAAAAATTGTCCATCGACTTTTAATCTCAAGTTGTGTCGGTGTTTTGTCCGGCAATATTTGTTTGCATTTTGCATTACTGAGCCAGTTCTTTGTAGTTGAAACTAGAATTCGCACTTTACCGGAGTACTAGCTATAGCAATATGGCGCTGATGGTGCCCTTATGCTCCATCCCAGTTTACGCAGGCACCATACTTATGCCGCTTTTATGTTGTGAGCAGAAAGACAATGCCAATTTAGAGCATATTCAATAGAAAAAGGAACATACGGATGAAAATAACTTTGGAAATATATATGTAGTACAACAGAACCTTTCAGAATGTCAAATACGTTTGTGTAAAGTAGTGTTACAACGTCGTAAACATTAGTGTGTTCAATCAAACATGTACTACGTGTACTCGAGCAACCCCCTTGAGGATCGTAAATGTCTTGCCATCTTACCAATCATTTGCTTTGTTCCGTTTGTAACATTGTGTGTGTGAGCGCGTTTTAAAAATTTAAATATTTATCGCTCCATCGCGTACCAGATCTCTGTGATGTTTCATTTAAATTCTTTTCCTTTCGCTGTAGAAAATTGGCCTTAAAATTGCTTTTTAGAGTCGCCGAGAAAAAGAAATATTATCAGAGTGACTGATGGTGATAGATAATACTTGCATTTATAAGAGACGGTGTTTTCTCCAGGAGGATCAATACGCAATAACGTACAATATTCTGATTAAATGACGTAAGTTATAAGACGACGAGAGAAAGGAAGAAAGAAAGGAGGAAATGTGTCTTTGAGAAAGAACCAAGTTATTTTGCAACGTCGGTATTCCCTATCATCGACGAGAACGACGATTTTTCTCTTTTTTTCTCACAGTTCTCATTGCATATGTATAGAGACCATTGAGCCATATTAAAAGGTACCTTGAGAATGGCTGGAAAAAATAAGAGGGGAAAGTGGAAACCGTTGTAAGCGAAAGTCAAGTCACATATCGGATAAGACAACATCATGACGAAGCCAAGTAACAGATCCTCAAAGACAACTTTAGAATTTGAAGAAAAAGCATCAGCAGATTACCGTGCTACATTTAGAACAATGTTTTGAGAAGTTCAAAAAACACTGAAAGTGTACCAGAGAAAGAAAAAAAGTAAGAAAAATATGCGAGAGCGGGAGAAAGCTTTAAAAAGTCTTTTAACTCTACATATTCTCTACAACATATACATATATATGTATATAGGTATATATATGATTTTATATGCGCCTTCATCACTTTTTGTTTAGAATGTGCTTAGTGCATAGTTCCTTAATGTGTATACATGTTTAACTCGCATCGTCTTTATCAACTCTCTCCCTCTCTCTCTTTACGGCGAATCTACTATAATATACTGAACTGTCTAGTCTAAAGATGATGACTACGACGACTACAATGATGATGGTGGTGGTGGTAGGCAATAACAAGTGGGATGTGTACTCTGTTACCAGTAGCACTGCTTCTTTTCTTATTATTGCTGTAGTACTTAAGATAGCTCACAGCCTTGGAGTATTAGTGAAAGAGAATGAAAATGTGTACTGTTTTCTTTCACCAAAATACCATGAATGTCTAGAAAACTGAAAGTTATATGACAAGTTAGTCAAGTAAGCTTAAGCTTACGCCTAGGTATATTCTGGAAAAGCTAATGCAAGCAAAAAAGATGGTTTCGCCATCATCGTCGTCGCAGTCGTAGACGAACAAAATGCTTATTAGAAAAAAAGATGTGAAAATCCGAGTTCCCTTTATTATCATCAGCCTGATCATCAAGCTGTGTTTCGGTACTATAGGTATGCGCAGAGCCATTGCTGCCATTGTTGCCATTTCAGCTCCATAAACACATATTATCCTTCATAGTTCACATGAAACCAGAGTTTACCTCCGTTGCAACTGGCCTCGGCCTGAAGAGACAGTAAAAAGCCTCTTCAGTCGCTGCTTCTGCTGTTGTGGTTTTCTCTAGGAGTACCATAATAATAATCATCGTCAGTTGCTACCGCTCATATTGCCATTATTTTCTTTACTTTATTTTGTACCTTTCAAAATATGGCCACTTTTGTTTGCGTTATCCCCTCTTCTTATTGCACAAGAGCATAAGGAGAGAGGGGGAGAGAGAGGGAGAACATACAACAAAACTCAATTCCACCAGGCAAAAGTTGCCGTCTTGAATGATACCACTTTCCTTTTTTCTCTTTCCTAGAGACATTCAGCTCAGCCTATGCACATTTACGTGGCGTGCAAAAAAAGAAAGTTTTGGTAACAAATCGCCTTCATTTCATATAGGATCCTGACAGTGCTGCAGTTTACTTATTTTCCGCTTCAACGGTGATGAAAACAAGAATACGTATAAAAGATGTTATACGTTCAGTACATGCTCTTTGCATTCAGGGAGTGTTAGGAAGGGATAAAAGTAAAATTTCAAGTTTTCTTCACCCTACCTACATAATATACATACATGGTAAAATATTTAATTTTCTTCTCCTCGCATTTTTGTCTTTCTGCATTCTACACACCAGCGAGGAAGAAGACATGTGTGTCAAATTCGCGTTGCGACATTAACGCTGTGAAGATGATACAATGCGACAGCCCTGTATTTCGCGTCTGCCTTCGTTCCATCTACTAATGACAAACGAATTACTACGATGAGTTATCAGAGCGTCTCAGCTCTTGCGCTTAGTGCTGCGTTTCAGCATGTAGCTCGTCTTCCTTTAAAAATATCAAATGACAAACTACGCATATACAACGAAGTGAATTGAAATGAGTAGTGTGTGTGTGTGTGTGTGTGTGTGTGTGTGTGTGTGTGTGTGTGTGTGTGTGTGTGTGTGTGTGTG
>JAHZNE010005764.1:0-11059 GCA_027744055.1 Callyntrura sp. NNG-2020
CTGAAAAACACCACTGTTGAAATTGTAACTACCTCTAAAATGAATATAATAGCTTTAATTCAACGTTGATGCAATACATACAGTTGTAGTTACGGTGTTTCCATGTCAATTTAAATTTAAAAAAGTAATAATAATAAGAGCACATCACTCACACACCCTCATCCTCACTCGTGTAAAAGACTACCTACCTGGAGGGCCAGTCATCATAGTAAGAACTTCAAACATGTAAATTTCTTCCTGTATAATATCTGATTCTTGTTATGCAGTTTCAAAACTTGTTGCGCGATTTATGACAAATGCTTTACTTTCATTCCATGTGCTTGCAGAATGCAACTACAAGTACAATCCCATGTGACGTAGACTACCCACGGCAGCAATCTGTTATTTAATGCTATTCGTTACTCATGATATTTTAACCAATTCCGTAATCTCCTGTAGCACATGTCCTCCAGTGCTGAATTTCATTTCATGGTTGTTGTGAACCTTTTCCATTAATAGTGAATGATGTGAACTCTGATCCAAGCGTGGGTGAGGGGTGTGTACATGATGAAATATCAACTCCATCTTGTTCCACTATGGGTATTTCTCATTTGAATGATCATGATGACCACGTAGGCGTAGGTTTTCTGTTTTGATAAAGTCTAAAGCATACTTTTTTGCCATTAAATGGCCATAAGTCTCATCTTAAAAAAACTTACCTCAATTAATTTGAAAAATATCGTGAAAACACTAGTATTAGTTTTCTACACTACAACTAGGTTTGCTGTTTACTTGTGGCACTGAAATGAAAATATAGTTACGCCAGCAGGAGTAATCTGTTCACCATTCCAGTAATAACTTTAATATCCACAATTACGGCAATATGGCGTTGCCACTTCAGTTAGCATTTTTCCAATTTTAGTTATCATTTAAGAACGTTGAAATACCAAGATAGGGACACTGCTTTAATTCCTTTCCATATATTTAACATTGGTCGTTTAACATAATAAGATATATATAAATTTACTATTCTCAAATTGATACATTTTTCGGCAATGCGCTGCTTTCTCCTTTTATTTGATGATGATGCGTACTTATAGTCACCTATTTATGCCCCATCACTATTCGTAGCAGTTCAATTACTTGATTCCATGATTTTCGTTTTCAAAGCAGAAAGTACTTACAAATTCTGGCGAAAAGTGAATGGCCCATACACATTGTTCACACAATACAACTAAATTAATGGGATATGTAACATAATTCCAATGGCAATTACGGATTAAAATTAAAGTACGTTCGAATGAGGTATTACGTTCGAAATTACGTGAAAAATAAAAATCTGTAATTTATAAATAGAACTGATTATATTTTGCAGTTTCTCTTTCAGTTCTTTTATTTCGGTTCCACCTCTTTGTTGACAAAACCCACTGAAAGAAACTGGAATTAACCGATGAGGACCCAAGGGTATATAATATATATGAGTATTTAATAGATATCGGTGTGTGATTAGAAATAGATCTTTAGTTTTTATTTATAAAGCTCTCCTACCACAAGGGAACATAACGCCCTCCTTTCTTTTAGTCTTTTCTCGAGTCGAATACAAAAACCTCATTCCAAAAGCACTAAACATCTCTAAGTTAAATAAGTCAATTTTCGTACGTTAACACCATACATGGCTATTCAGGTAAATAATCTTCCTAATTGGTGTTGCAAATTCCCTAGAACTTTATAAATACACACTATAATTTGCAGCTATACACATGTTAAAATTTAGAATAGGCTTCCCAGATGCACCCGTCCAAGTTGACACACCTATCATTCCATTTACGAACAGATCCTAGATATTAGTCATGTCATATCTATCAATTCGAGGAAACCATTTCCAAATGCATCCGAACCAATTTATGTAGTACTAGACTTATAGCTTGCCGTAAATTACACGCAATTGTTCAATTTCCAGTTGTATGCAGCAGAATCGGATATTTTCATAGCCGTAGTAGTCGTAGAAAATTTTTAAATTTAATTTTGGCGCGTCCTTGTTAGTACCGGTATTCAGCAACAAAAATATTTACAGGTGGAAATGTTTTCTGTAAAACTAGAAAGTATTTTTTTCCTGCAAACAGATACTCCCAGATAAATTTCTGACTTGTGACTTCGTCCATTGTATGAAGCTGTGGGTTTTAACACCAGCAAAATATACCATCATAATCACAATCTCAATTCGACCGTGCAAAAAAACCCCTTTGAAGTTTTACAAGTGTGAGTGAAGGTTCATTATGCTTGCCGGCATTTAGTTGATGAAACCACCTGCACTTTTGCTTTCCCCCTTTGCTGTAATTGTATGCCAACTTATTTCACCAGTATTTAAATTGTTGTTCTTTATTTACATTTCCAAACATGTTTAGTGTAAATAAATCAACAATGATCTTCACTCAAAAACTCGTACATTGCAATCAGTAAAGTTGTTTACTCTCCCGGTTGTAGAGAAGCATGTTGTCCTCGTTCTCGTAACAGCCGCAGCCACCAAAGGGAATTTCAGAACAGTGCTCACCACACACAGCGCAGCAAAGAACGTTGACTGTGTTTATTCCGTTTTCCTTTTGTGAACACCACATTTTAAAGGTAAACTATTCCTTCTTCGCGCCACCGTTGACAGTGGTTGTATCTACTCAGCGCTGTACAACTTTCACAAATCAAAACAACTTCATCTGTAAACTATTACTTGTGTCTTAACTTTTGACGGTTGGTTGGCAATCATTCAACACAAGATGATGGGATAAAAAAATGTGTAAACATCTTCGCCACGCTGATTATGATGGATTGTTCTAAAGAGCAGTCAAGGTAAAGTTTACACTCCGCATTACTTCCAGAAGGCCCTTCAGTCTTGATTGATGAGTCTTTCTTTTTTATTTATGGCTTGGTCGACTCACTGCAACATATGTATACGATATCTTAAATTGATGCGTTTTGGAACTTATTGAACGCCTACTTACGAAACATTTAATCATGTCGTCGACAAAAGTAGTAGTAAGCGGAACTGGCAAGAAATAAACAAAAGACCGAACTGGTAGTATGATATCAAGCTGTAAGACACGTGCGTGAGAATCGCTTTTATTCCTCTTTAACATACGATACATTCATACCATCATTTACAATACAATGCATTAATCAAGTACAATAACGATGAAGTAACGGAATCAAATATATTTTGGTAAATGTCGAACAATGTTTAACAACATATGTGTTCCATCACAAGAAATGTCGTCGGGTTTAACGTGTGGTGTTCATATAAATTACAAAATAATGCAGTTTGACCTACAAAATTACTGCAATCGGAACACGTGAAAGACACGAAAGATGAAAACGTATTTTAGTCTAGAATATTAGTATCTTAAAGAAAAACCACGACATACTTAAATAATCAAGCGGTTTCAAGTTTCCCTGTTGCAGTTGCAGTGCTCGTGCAGTTCTCCCACTATTGATCCCACTGTGACTGTCTCTTAAAAAGTAAAGTTGTGCGAGAGCAAGACCATATATCAAATGATAGAATGTAACCAAAATTTTCGGGGGGATACAATATGTTGGTTACTGTGTTATTTATCATAATAGTTTGACGTGCCCAGTTACTGCCAGTTTCTCCTTTTACTTTTAAAAACTTCTTTAGAAACCCTTCACTGGCAACGAAACAACCGTATTTAATTAAGTGATTACGTCTAGTTTTACAATAGTGATTGCATTTACGCAGTAGAACCATGTCCACACATGTTTTAACCTATTCAGTTTACAGATACACAAATAATTAGTATTTTTCGTTTTTTGTTGTAACACAGCACAATTGCATGTACTTATAGTAAGACCATTAAAACCTTAATTATTCTACTTATGAGTAGCGTAGAATTTCCACGTTGACACCCTTTAATGACGTTTCCGACGAGTCGTCGAAAAAGCAGTTGAAACTGAATGCAAATTTTAACCACGTCGAACACGATCCTGCGACTATCGTTTTATATCAGCGATGCTACAAGCGTAAGGCCCTTGGATAAGGTAAAAAAATTACTGACATTGAGAAGTTCTATGTACTGTGGAATGCCGGTAAGGCTTTAAGAATGCATAATCTGTTAGAATTCCAGTACTGTTTAAAGTTTACTTATTGTTAGCTTTATAAATTTACCTTTAAACATGTCTACAACAAGTCCACAAGAAACGACCTCAAGAAGCTGACGCATCTGTATCGTAGGTATCACAGTCCGTCCAGGATTGTGATTGATGAAATTAAAATGCTTCAGGTAGAACTGCTATTTGTACGACTTATAAGACGTCATTAGGGTGTATTCGTACAGGCATTCGTCTTGTTAGGCAAATATAACAAAATACCTTTTTCATTTGGTCGTGGCCGTTCCAAAGGCCTATTTTTATGTTCAACGCTTTTTCCGATGAAAACAAGGAATTGTCAAGGTTTACAAA
Organism: Callyntrura sp. NNG-2020; assembly: GCA_027744055.1. Taxonomy (NCBI): domain Eukaryota; kingdom Metazoa; phylum Arthropoda; class Collembola; order Entomobryomorpha; family Paronellidae; genus Callyntrura; species Callyntrura sp. NNG-2020. The sequence continues at coordinate 4,444 of JAHZNE010005764.1, forward strand.
GGAACGGCAACTACCTACAAGCTTGTGAAAACTGCATTTCTGTACAGCGCTTCGTAAACTAGCATTAGAGCATATACGTTAACAATTTGACAACTAACTACTGCTTCTATTTAATAAATAATAAAAATTACAAATAAGACACGTAATTCGTAAGCAAACAACGAGAGCTGGAATACCACCGGTTGTGCGACATTAATAAAGCAGTCTGTAGTTCAAAGTAATCCTCCAATCTGTCTCCATCTTTTATTTTCCTCTTTGCAATTTCCCCTTAGCTTCCTGTCACGCTCTCTTCTTACCATATCCCCGTGTTTTCTTTACCTTGTTCTTTGAGAAGGTGAAAGCAACCGCTGCTGTTAGACATTACCATCCACATCAATAGAAGAGAAAGAACCAAGAGATCTCTTGTTGCTCTGCTTTTTGGTTGGTTAAACAAACCAACTAAACATACCAGAACATGAGAAAACCCGACTGCTCTTCTACAATGGTTGACGGACTGGCGTATTTCTCTTTTAATATCGGAATGCACGTTGCTTCACAGATATGAGATAAGTAGGATTACAGGATTGTCTATTTGAGATCTAAAATAATCGTCATTGTAAACATTTTTCAAGTAAAAAAATGTACAACAACGTATATTTGTCTGTTGCCCCAGTTTTGCGCTTCTTTAGAATTAAGGAAGTAACAGCCTTCTGAAATTACGGATTTTGGTTAAACATTACACACACAGGGTAATCCTTCAGGTAATACGCATGCCTTCTCTCTGCAATATTTCGTAATACCCATCAACTGAGCAATCATTCTTGGTTCACATATCAAATACAAAAGTAAATGCTACTACAAGGGGAACGTGAGATGATCCAAACTTCACAAATTTCATTACTTTTCTGTGGGCCAAAAAGTAAAAGGGTATTAGGGTTATCTCACATTTTCATTTAAGTGCTCCCACCACTACTTTTCATGGTTTGTCATACGGAAAGAAAGGGCACTATAAAATATGAATTATTACTTTCGAATTTATGTCCCTCCCACACTAATAAAAGACGAGAAAGTAACCTGAAATTTGTGTTACTACCACTGTAATAACGGACTAAAATGTGTATTGATTCTCTTGAAAACTCTTCTCCCACCTCAAGTTACTTACTTGGACAAGCAGGAAGGAAGAGGCTGGCTAGAGACAACGAGTCCTGTTGTCCATTCCTTTCTTCTTTGGAAATGAGTAGTTAAAGGGGAGTTGGCATGGTAGGTAGCACATCTCATAAAATAGAGAAAGTATGATTTGTTTATTACACATGAACAACATTATACACTAAAGCAGATGGATTATGTGTGTAAGTCTCTAGATATATGCTTGGTCCTTCGTTGTCGCATGAGACTTTCAGCAACCATTTTATTATTTATGTCTGTATTCATAAAAGAAAATAAACGGATACGTAATAAAATGCTTTTTATACTACACGCTACCATTACTTCTCTCTAGATCTTTTATACCTGACTACGTTTGCACGCTTTGAAACCGCACATCTATAGGAGGCATGTTGTGTAAACGTCGTATTATACAAGAGTTTATACAAGATTGTCAGAGAAAACTGGTCCCTTCTCTCCCGCCGCTATGTACACTAAGAGAGTATATTTGTGCCACTGTCTCTATGCAAAGTTAGCTATGTCCACAGTAGTAGTGCGCCCACAATTTTGTCCTGTTCGTTCTAAAAAGCCTTTGGAAAAGCCAGTATCTCACGCTTCGGTGGCTCATTACAGCTATCTCATCTCAGTTCTCAGTTAAAACTGGTTGTTAACAAGCTAGTTATGGGGATGGATCAAGACTAGAGTCCATAAAATTCATGAATGTAATAACGTTACTAGCCACTAACCAGTATCATCTCTTGGGTCAATTTACAGTTCATATTCTCACAGCTGTCAGTATCGGTAAAAGATTGACTTGAGGAGGGATTTATGAACTGGGTAAATGCTGAATGTCTGATCAGCTACATAGATTACTAGGTACTCTGATTTTATGAGGGAGTAACCTATATTTGTACAAAATCAAATAAAATACAAGGACGACAATGACAACGGGTTACCCTTACCTGTATCCTTACACTTGCCAGAGGTAAGATTACAACAAGGATGGCTACATTAATAAAATTATACGATAATAATAATTACAAACATAAAATTCAACTCAAGGACCTGCCATGCAAATACAAGTGGTTATCTAAAGAAGCGCCACGTAACATTTCTTCGAAGGACAATCAACGAATATTTTGATTTTTTAAAGCAAACTAGCTGTATCATAACGATGTGGTTTGTTTCGTTCCAAAATGTTGACAACCTTGTTCCGCTGGGTGGATAATTTCCTTGATTTGACGACGACGTTAATATGAGCAATAAGAGGACGGAGACAGCTATTTTCTCGAAAAAGTACCCCATCAAAGAGTTACATAAATTATGACAGTAGAAATGGATACACTTTTACTTTCCTTTTTCGGGTAAATTTTCCTCGCGATCCCTCATTTTTGATATCTGTCAAAAAGTCGTTAAAAATAGAAAGTTATTATTGAAAATGCCATTTCACTTCTCATTTACTCCATAACTCACCGAAATACTCTTATCAGGCAAAGTTCTATAACAATAAAACGAGAATACGGAAAAAAATAAACCATTTACAAAAGAAAATATTCGAATTTTGAGATGAATGTTCACATTCTTCGTGCGGAACGATGAGACATTTTGTAGATTGTTTTTTTTTGCTTTTTACACAAACTATTAAATTTGTCAAACTTGTATCAATATGTTCCACCTGTTTCTTGTACTAACACGTTGATAACTTTTTGTGCACTTGTATAGCAGAAAATTTATCCAAGAACTGGGGTAATTCGGACTATTATTACATTCGGATGTAAACAAAATGGAGATTCAACAATGCATTTTAAAAAGAGTGAACCCAACAGAAATGCTGCCAAGCATGATGGAAAAATCCGTGGTACTTGTCAGCCATCTACATACTACAGAAATAGTCAAGTATTGTAGTTGATTGAACGAGCTGTTTTACTTGTTATGACTTTCTCTTTCCTCTGTCTATCTAATGCCTGTCTGTTATCATTTACACTGCTCATCAACGTGTACCTACTTCATCAATATTTTCACTTGCCTACACTTCTATCACTCATAATGGAAAGTAATAATTTTCATCATCGTCAGTCCTCTTACACCACAATTCCATCCATCCATTTACATTGGAAAGCACTTTCCATATACACTTTTATTTTCCAACAATTTTCTTCGGATTAACTAGGAATGCTTCCAAAGTGCCAGTTAAAATAGTAATAAGGAATATTATTAAAATTAACTCGGCTGTGAAATAATTAATGAGGAGTAGAGTTTCTGCAAAAATAACAGTTAGTATATGTTTAAATTCGATTCTAAAAAATGTATGCCTTTTGAGGCATACAAGCGACATTTGAAACCGAATTTAAAAATACTACATGTCATTGTGGATAGACGTTCTCCCTTTGAGTCCAATCCTCGTCCGTAAAACATAATATATGCATATCAGCAATTTGTAATGTGTACTTTATGAATCATAAAATCAGGGTGCCTTTTCATTCGTTCAAGTTTTGTCATTCAAAAAACAGACAACGGTATTTGTGTTAGTAGCAAAGTTGTCAATTTTCCTTCACAGTCAGTTTACGTTTCCTGATTGTACCTTCCACGTCGATTTTAATTTTCACGGATTGAGGGCAGGTAGATACTGATATGAGTTGTAACGGTGATAGATAATCCGGAGTGTATGAATTCAAGCGAACAACGTTTTATGAGAAACTCAATGAAATATTCCCAGGTAAGCGTAAGTAGTATATAATACATAATACACACACTTTGTTAATAAAACTGCTCCAAAAGGGCTTATATGAGGTTGGTAACGCCGTTATTGCACCAAGTCTCTGATTGTCACAACTTAGAAAAGCTTACACGAATCCAAACTTTTATGACTCTATAAACACAAGTCAACAGCATTGCCATAAGCCGCACATTGTGCAGACCGTTTTTCATTACTCTTTCTTTAAGGTAAGGCCCGGAATTCTGACACCTTTTATCGACACACAGTAAAAAGGTTGATGATGGTGATACACAAGAAGGTTAAATAAACAAAAAGATTGTTTATACAGTACAACTTTCTCTTTGAAACCAAGTGGAGGGTGCAACGTCTACTCTTTGTCATTCACTGCACAATGATTACCATTAAAGAAGGGAGGATTTCCACGAATCTACGAGTACTATTTCATAAAATGCAAAAGTTATTATAAATTGTAGATGTTTACCTCCATACATGCGTAACTACAGACGTATTTTTTTCTAGCGACCCCTTACTGTTTCAATACCAGATGTGTGCAATCTAGCAAACTTTACTGTAAAAAATATAACACGAAACATACTGTATGTAAGTGCAGGCACGCGTGCGAAAAAATCTATATTCCTTTACATTGTACTCCATGAAGATGATGAGCAAAAAAGTTAGGACATGATCATCACTGATGTCGCTATTCACATGACTGCACTGTATTCTATGCTCTATACTGCAAGTATAAAAAACAAATTGGGATGGCTTATCTACTGATACCTGCTTTCATACAATACATTACAATGCTTTATAATAATATTTTTTCTTCAAATGGTCTGTTAACCTTCCAGCCGTCCACAGTTCGTCTTTATAATCTTCCAGGGAAAAAAAACGAATTTTAATCTTTTGCTTTCTTCAATGAATCTCTTGGAGACGTCGTTGGTTGAGAACAAAAGAACGGGGCCTCCGCTTAACATATTTTAACCACCAACTTTCTATTTTAAGATTGCTTGAATTATTTATCCAACATAACTTAGCTCCTTCATAGGTCTTGTGAAAAAGGACATATTTGTCGGTGCCTACACCCTCAAATTTGGGGAAAAGGTATCCTTTAAGAACTATTAGAAACTATCCAAAGTTTAGTTGGCGTAGAACGGTGGACAATAAAAAAGTAAAAAATTTGAATTTCATTACGCCCCATACTACAACGAGAACTAAAGGCAATTTGCATGAAGTTTTAGGCTATAAAATTCTGTCAACTAGAACTTTGATACAACCCCACTCAGTAAGAGACTCATGAACCCAACTCCGAGTGTGTTACCGCATTATTGTTATTACCTCCACTATTATGTTTAAAATCTGAACTGACTTTTATATCAGGATTGTCATTGTGATCCTCATCACTTTCAATAGAAAGATATGTATCTATTAGAAAAAATGTAATGCATACCGACATGCAATCAGACTATGGTTGATAGCAAAGTGGGAGCGAGATATAGATACCCACATTAAGAATGTAAGAGATGTTATCTAACTTCTGTCTCTTTATATTCTTTCCATGTGGAAGTTGTTGTGTGCTCTTGCCATTATGTATCTAAAGTTGTGAAAAGATTTTTTCAGTTTTGTTCCCTGCAATCACACAAAAGCCAAGGGTTATTGCAACTATAGAGGCACGTCACAATATGATATCCCTACCTTTTTGGGTCATATCGTCTTTTACTTAGGGACGTGTGCGCTTGAGCATGCGAGCAAGTAGTCAACAAAAAATCAAGAGATGAAACAAGGTCTCCATTTCTAATAAGGATGAAGAAAGCACTTTTTTGCCAATGTCTTTGGTGATTCAAGTTTAGGGATTTTTCTCTGGTTAAAACAGGAAGCCAGGGAAAGGATGTATGGAAATGGATATTCCGGGGAGAAAGGAGAGCAATATCTTAGCAAAAGTGGAAGAGAGTGATAGAATGGAGGATGGCATAAGGTAAAACTTTTGGACAGGGGAAAATGCTGTGAGGACGATTGTTCCTCAAATATATTACAACACTATCATCCCATTTAAATGCATAATACAGTATGGAAACTATATATGGCACTGCTACTTTTGTCACTAGTGCATCCAAAATACAGAGCCATGTCAGCAAGAACATTTCAGCTTTACATTTTCGCACTGTCTCTCTCCTCATCCATCCTGCGCTTTCTTCCTTCTCAAAAAATTATTCATTTTAGTTTCTTCCAGAAACTCGTATTATACGGTTAAATTACACTGAAATGAAGTGAGACCACGAAACAAAAACGTTAAATGACGTTAAGGATGCTTCTTCAGATTGTTCTACTAAAAGTGATACATGATACATGCTGGTTATATCTTGTATCTAGAAATTTGGGAGATCTGATTGCAGGGATTGTTACGTTCTCCTTTTTTCCGGTAATAAGACACTTTTTGGAAAGGACAAATTAAAAACCATGTTTTTTCGTAATTTGGTTACAGTTAGGTCGTGTTTCCGCTTTTTAGAGATACGATAAATCTTGAATGTCATATCTTTTCGAAATTATGTCTTCACAAATCGACAGTTCATGCAGGAGTACATAAACGAACCGAACTAAAGTCTGTCGAGTTTAACTCAACGGAAAGCATCACTTGGGGTTATTATAAAATATTAGCATGCATCATACTGTAGTCAGTAAAACATTTTTCAAAGCAATGTGTGAACACGATATCTGTGAAAATGTGAGCTACGAGCCAAACACTGCAGAAAACGGCAAGGCCGATTAGATTTTCCGTTT
>JAHZNE010005765.1:0-40036 GCA_027744055.1 Callyntrura sp. NNG-2020
GCTTCTGGCGGTAGCAGCGTGTAATGTGCGATACTTTGTTGTAAAGACATTATGGAATGGTGTATTGCAATATTAGTTTTTTTACTACCACTGCCGTTATGTACTGTTAACGTAGAAAATGAAAAGAAAACATGAACTACTACCATTTCTTATTTTTTCGTCATGGTCAAAAACTTTGTGTGCATTTACTACAGCAGTAAAAATGGGAATAGTTTCTGCAATAAGAGCATTGGGGGATCAGAGAAAATGGCAATGTAATACAGCGAGGAACAAGGATATGGTGTCATTAAGCAGAGAGGGGAAAAGTGAACTGTCTAGTAATAACGTCTTATAGATAAGCAGATGAAACGACTGTTGGGACAAAGCTAAAAGTGCTTGGGACTTTTACAATCATCATCATCTTCTTCTTCATATTAAAGTCGTCGTCATCAGTATGAATCGGAAAGTGATGACAGCAAGAGAGAGGAGTCGAATAGTAGTTAGGGAACCATCCAGTAACAATGACAGTAGTAGTAGTACTATAGTGGTAGCCAAAGTCTGGTTTTCTTTACAAGCAAAGTAGCAACAAGCAATTTGGTTTCTTTTTTCGACCCTGCCGCTGTTGCTCCAACTGGAAATAGGAAAACCATAATGGTACAAAATTTGTACTTTATTCACATTTATTACAACTGCCGACGGCACATGGATAATAATAACAACAAAGAAAAACAGCATCAACAAGGTCTACGTTGAAAGAAAATCAGGATCGCTTGTTGATTTTTAGCGTTTTTTTGGGGGGTACATGTTTGAGGAGAACCAAAGCAAAGAAGCCAGGGTCGAAATAGTAGAGATATGTTGACGAGAAAAAAAAGGAAAATGACATCATCTTATGCAATCTCATGGAAGAAAAACATTATTCGTTAGTGATAGCTGAGGAAGAGTGGAGACGATGGTTGTTGTGTAGTCCAATAAAATCTGCCTGTCTGCATTACGTGAGTGAAGCAGAAAAACGAATAAGGGAGAGTAATAAACATTAGGGAAAATGTTTACTACGTCAGCATAAAAAATAGCAAAACACTGCACTGTCGTCGTTGCTCCATAAGTTGACGGGGTAATGTTAACGCACCATCTCGCTCGGGCTGAAACAATCATAGTTTGCAAAACAAAATCCGTTTGTTTATAGATTATCCAGTAACCTTTTGGTCGTTGTAGTTGATAGCATAAAAATATTAGTGTAATAGCTACCGATTCTTCTTCTTCTTCTTCTCTAGTGAATCTCGAGTCCTGGACGATTTGCATACGCACGATAAAATGGAAACGTAAAGGAATGATAATCATTTGCTTGAGCAAATGCGTAATAGCATCTTGTTCGTATCATCCTTTCCTTGCACACGTTAAACATTCCATATGTACCATTTTGATGGTATTTATAGTAGTAGGTTGTTACAGGCATTTTACAAGAATACCGAATACATACATACATGGAATGTCAGCTAAGCTATAGGGGAATCGTCTACAGATTTCGTCAAATAAATCCTGATGTCCTCTTCCACGAAAAGCACATACAAAATAGCAAAATTCCAGAAGATAGCATTGGAGACAACGAAAATTTTGTTTTTATACTCTCCCTGAGAAAACTGTTTTTAAATGACACAGAAAGTAACTCTCAGATATATTCTGTATACATTTTATGTACTCGGACATATCTTGTTTTTTTTTTTGCTGAAAGAAACGTGATATGACTTTCCTAAAGTGTATTTTTTTGTCCCGTGTCTTTCTCGACTTGGCTAGAGTTTCATGTCTTGTAAAAGTGAACAAGTCCAGTAACGTATTCAGATATATAGTGACTTCACATAACGCTAATGAATACTATGATGACCATATAATGAAGTTGATTTGATCATACTGATGACGCCACTCAACCGCACAAGCTGAAAATATATTCCATCATAGATAACCAGCATGATGACTAAAATGAAGGAAAAAAATAGCAAACAATGGAGAACTGGGACTGCAAGACAATTAAGTGTATTGTTTCTGGCAAAAAATCTGGAATCTTCCTTTTTCATGAGCAATAAATGTTAACACATTTTTGACATGACACATTTAATGATAATGTTTATGGTTTTGCTTTCTTATCACTTAGTACCATTTTACTGAACGTGGGATTTGTACACTTTGAATGTACACCAAAGGATTTTGACAGTGTACATTAGAGACTATATCTTAGATAAGATTTTTTTCAAGCTTGATGGTCATTAAAAGGCGTATTGCTAGATAAAGCACACTGACCATATTTTTATGCTGCGTATCAGTCATTCATTCAAAATGTTTCTTTGTGTTATCATCAGCAACCCAGCTTTCATAATGGGGAATGGGAGTACAAAACATTACTGATAATGGATAATGTATTGTAACGGCATGCTTGATGATCATTATTTCTGTCCATGGACCAGTGAGCCAGATTTTTTGCATACGTTCGTGCTTGTTGTGTAATGTGTACACATTTGATTGTCAATTTTTATGCAAATGAAAGCGAAAACAATGTTAAGATTACGATTGTCGCTTCATCTTTATAAAAATCTTACAAGCATTCAATATGAATGACATAAACGGGCCATTATTAACATCGTCGTGTTCGTGTTCACCCTCGCCAAATCATCATCACGGCATCATCAAATTTCACTCGTGAAATTGTGCCTTGCAAAAATCAGCTTGAAACGTTCCAGTTTTGTGTACAGCCTTTTGTTAAATTTATTGCGTTGGGAAAACGAGAAAAGGGGATGGATGTTGCTTTCATTGTCTTCGTCTGTGATATATGATCGTTGCTGGAGATATATTTTTTTCAGTTGCGACATATTTAAAGAAGCAGAAAATTTATCTTTGTTCATTCTCTGGAAGGATAAAATCCCACATTGACAAAGTCACACGCAATTCCTCTTATGATTTACCCACTAAACATAAAACTAGATACAATATACATCTTTGATAATCCACTTTATCTTCAGAAAGCCAACGAACCAGAAAATAAAATGACATACAGAAGGACACAAAAAAATCCTCATCTTCCTGTCCCAGATTGAGGAACAAGTGCACAATAACGATGATAGTAACTTGCCCAGTTTATTATTATACGACTGTGTTGCAGAATTTCCTCTAAAGTGAATCAAGTGAGTCTTCAAAAGTAAAAACGTATTTCATGCGTATTTCTGACTAACCGCTCCAAGGAATCTAGTATCTCGATGGTTTTTCTATTCATTCACTTTATTCTCCAATCTTGCTTCAAGTGCTTTTCATCCTGCATTTCCAGTAGAGTCTCTTCCGCTCCCTTGTCGGAACTGAACTGAAAATACTACGCAAGTACTCTCAATCATATTTTCGTAACTTTTTTCTTTTGAAATAAACTTGTAAGTATTTCTATAAATCCTATTATGTATAAGTACACAAATTAGCTGTCATAAAAAGGATGAGCAAAAGCGATTCACCATACATCGCATACGATATATAAATTCAGCTTTTCTCGTTGCTGCAGGACCAAAATTGGTCAACATAATAGCTTCATTGTTTCTCAAGAGTATATGTGTAGCTCCATGCATTTTTTCTGGTTTCGTACATTAGCTTAGATGAAAGCTCTTGATAATGATCAAATAATTTTTGGTTTATAAATGAAATCACGTGGCTGGCCATTTTTAAGTGGAAAGGACAAAAAGTTAAACACAATAGCCACACTAACTTAAAATGCCATATTTATGATAATACACATATTTCAATGTTATTGACTTTTGGAATTTCCAGTTTGTTGCCTTTCCCAAGGCAAGACAAAGTTATATCACCAATACTATCCCTGTCACATCAAAAAGTTTTTTTTTGAGAACACGTGGTTTAAATCAAGCTTGTATCTTCTGATATGTACTGGTGATGACAGCGCTGCAATAGCTATTATTCCAACAACGACGAGCGCTTTCTTGTCAGTAACATGATTCGAATAAAAATACAGCGTCGCAAAAAAGGAGAGCAAGCTTGACAGTATGGAATATATGAAAAAGGAAGCTGCTTGAATGTACTATGTACCTACTTTACGTCTTCATTGACGATGATAAATTCTGATATTATCATCGTCTTGTTATCCAACCATTATTACATAAGCGGAACAAACCCATAAACCTTTCATATTTCTCCCCCTTTCTCTCTCTCTGCCGACTGTATTTGCATCATCAAACCAAACAAACTACATGTTTGTGACCAACGTACATTTTATGCTATGTATCAGGATATGTAATTCCCATAAAAATTTTGTAGCAATAATAATAATTGTAAAATATAGATCTGTTTATCTCTTAAGTTAACTTGGGCTCAACTTATCATCGTTCAATATTAAAATGCTGCCGTAAATTGTCGTTGGCAAGTAATAGTTACCTACCGATGTGAGTTTATACATGTTCACTCACATCAACCTAAAATATTGCCGCATAAAATATCCTATCCCGGGTGTAAACCTTCAAAAGTCAGGCGAATGGATGGAGTGGTATTGCTTGTATATGTAGCATTACGAATATATATCGTGGTAGATATTTGTGTAACGACCCAAATCTTCCTATACATTGACGATGTGCGCAGGAGGGAAGGAGGCAGAGACGTCGTTAACTTAAAAAAGAAATTGTATTGTACAAAAATGTTGCATTTTTTCTATAAAATTTAAGCCAGACGCTGCAAACTTTTATGGTAAAAAACAATATCATATGCATAATAAAATAAAATGTAAAAGTTTTCATTTCATTTACTGCCGTCCGCTTGATTCACTACCAGACAAAACAAGCATTCTTTGAAATTTTTCGATTTACATGAATGATGATGTATGTACTCTTTAGGATCATATCCCACAGTTTGTTTAAGTAGTACCTATTCATGTAGCATAATGATCATCACGACGTATGACACTATAATTTATTTTATTTTTTCAGCGAGATTCTTATGTATTTTTGTTTTTAATGTAATGGCCTTATATGATAGAGTAGCAAAACAATATTAAAGCATAATTTTTTTTACTTCAGGAACACCCAAAAGAAACACCAAATGCCAGGATTAAACTGTACAGATCGAGAGATCAAGTGAGTAAAGTTACAAGTTGGTAAAAGATGTGATATCATCATCAACATCATCGTCATCATCAACTACATCAGCTACTATCCTTTACGATTACCCAAAGAGCAGAATAAGAAGAAGAGCCATGATGATGGCATTCCAGTTTTCATTTTGTCGTGTGTCCCTCGATGAATATAATCGTGTTGGTTAGTTAATGCTGCTGCTGGCAAACAGACAAAAGAAAAAGCATCAAGCAAACTTATTTTGCATAATATCCTCTCACCAGTACAATGTAAGATCATGCTGATGATGATGATGTTGTGGTAGAATATTGCTAACAAGAGAGTTCACTATTATAATCCCTAGTAATGCCACATGGTTTTAAACTTAGAAGAAATACCGAGGGGAAAATGCAGATATATATTGGTGTGTGTCTAGTGCCTGCTCTCCCTTAATAATAAGAGGCAAGGATAGATAAGTACCCAAAAACCAAACTTTTAACTGGAAGCGAGACGAGAAAAAACTTTTTTTGAGAACACGAAAGAGAGAGAGAGAGATGGAGAGAGAATCATGAAGAAAGAAAAAGAGAAAATGTGGAGTCAAGGAATACGTCTGTTGCGGAGCACATTCCCAATCCCAATGAAACTTTGCGGTATAATAACCACAAAACTAGGCTGATGTTGGCGAAGATGACGATACTGATGGTATATTATTCCGCTATGGCAGTGTCGAAGTCGTGTGCTGGTTGGTAGAGTGGTATGTGGTATTCGTTTGTAATGTTGCAAAGGGGCCAAGAAAATTAAGGCCTCCTGTCAGTCTGCCTAAAATCTCTCGCGCACTAACCTTTAAAAATGTGGTGGAAAAAAGTTGTTCAACTTTTACGTACAGGGAGTAGGGAAGAGTAAACACAAAGGCGTACGACCGTACGTGTGTAGTATTAACGTATACCTACAATTGTGATAGTTGTTAGGCACAGACACCTATCCGTTTTGATGGCATCTCTAGTCATGCCGATTATTGTTCCAGTTGATAAATTACTCGAGAGGCATAAGACATCGTTACATAAAGATTTGGAAAGAGACAGAAAAAGATAACAAGGAGAAAATAGAGAAATCTGGAAAGGTGCACTTGGTCGGGAGTGAGAGTGCAGACAAAAAAATGGGGAGAAATAAGATCAGTTGTTAGTAATCTAGAATGTATATAAAGTACAAGTGGAGAGTAGGTGCGTACTTGATGAGGTGTAGTAACTGTAAAGAAGGGTCTGAGTTAAAGAAACTCTCTGGAGGAACGTACACGCGGACAATGCTGCATTCCTAAACTGATCAATCCCAAGTTAACGTCGAATTTTGACCTACGGTTAACTGAACATGTAAACACACTCTTTAATTTCGGACGCCACCCCGACAATTTTAAGAGAACTTTTAATCCTTTGCGGAATATTAGGTAAAAAAATTTTATAGTATATTTTAAAGTTTTATCATTTTCATATTTTCTTGCGTTCAAATGTTGTGGACAGACGACCGAATTTACAGACTGTTGTGAAGAAACAAGTAAGGAGAAGAACATGTTCTGAAAGTGTTACCTAATAAGTTCTTTCTTTCCTCTGTTTTTCCATTCTAGGCTACTAGCAAAAAAGTAGTTGTTGTAGTAGTGGTAGGTCCCTATAGCCGGTTTTTTCGTTTTAATGTTACCCTTTAGCATTACATGGGAATTGAACCAAGAGAACGAGCAACAGAGTAACAGAGCAGGAAGGAGAAGAGAAGAATCAAGTCAAAAAGAGAAAGAGTATTTTAATATAATGCTTCTCTAAGGACCGCAAAAAAGAAGTAGACGAACAAGACGCAGTTGTATATGTAGGTACTCCCAGTTCGTACAATCATACATGAATATATGGAAGGCTACCGAGAGAACATTGTATAAACTACCGCTGCTACTGCTCGTCAGTTGCTTCCAGGCAGCTCACACACACACACAAGCTTACAATACATTACACAGGCAATTCATTTTGTAGCGGTAGTAGTGGTTCATCGGTAGCGAAAAAAACCACCAAGAGTCTGTTTCATTATACCAGGAGCAAGCAACAAGGAAAACTAGACGACTAGGCTAACAGATCTACACACAATGTATCATTTTAAAAAGTTAGAACTGGATGGAGATAGAGGAGCTGTATAGCTAACCAACAACATCATCCTCGTCATCATCCTTCTCACGATGAGCCCGGGGAGACGTGAAGGCATGCAAAAGTTGATGTGGCTGCATTTATGTTACTATTACTATTATCATTGTTAAAACTGTATGTGTTTTCTCCTAAAGTTTTGAAGTTTCCCTGTGCATCTCATATAGCGTGTGTAGTACTAACAGAGTCTTGAGAGGACGATATATTTATATGGGGGAAAATTTCGGGACATTACACGCATATCTCGTATTTGCTGTCTCCTGTTATGTTTCCCAGTAGGATTTGTCGGATGTTAAGTACTTTGTTCAACATTAACATTATATTTCAGATTGAAACAGGGTTACTACATGCAGTTTGCATAATATTTATAGATATGGAAGCCCTGTTCATTCACAGTTCACTAACAGTCATCGTAGCAGTTAGCCAGACTCCAATGTACCTATCTGCTAGAAATCTTGCGTAGCCAATTTATTTTTAACAGAAGAAAGTGTGCTGTAATCTGTGGCGCAAACCAGGTAGGTATACACACGTTGTTTACGAAAGGACAATCTGGAGGAATCGAACAATGAATTGTGAATGCTGGAGTAGTAAAACTTGGTTTGTCTGACAAAGACAGCCACCAAAAGACACGGGGTACCTATGCAGCAAGGAAAGAACAATGGAAAGTGGCATTTTTGCATTGCTCATTGTTTTTGTATTGTATACCCTGCCATATCTCAAGAGATGAGACTGTCCAAATGTGGCTAAGATTTTTCGACGGCAAGAAAACACAATACTGAACCGAAGAAAATGTCTTGGCAGCTCTACGTAGTTGAGAGATGTTGAATGTTAGGCCTGTGGCGTATGACGTAATGTTGCTATCTGGTATTCTAACTTTTAAGTAGCAAAAAATAAAAGATCTTTTATGGCGTATATCCATTATCATTGTTTTTCAAATTGCTACTACTGGTCTACCGCAAATATTTTGTTTACTAGTACTGGGCAATAGGAGAACGCAGAAAGAATCCAGTATGACAAGGAATGTCATTTATCCGACAGCAAAAAATATTCTCGTGATATTTTGGTTCGTGATAGCAAGACACAGTAAGGGTGAATGACAAATTTAAACAATGTCGTGTGATGTATGGCTTAACATGATTGAGCAACTCTTCATCATCTGATTCGTAGGTGTTACATCCCAACTTTGCACACAAAGGATCCCCTGAGAAATTAGTATTTTTGTTATCTCAAAGCTGCCAAACAGTAAAACATCCTTTCAACAGCAACACACAACACGACTTACATAACCAACCGGGGCTCACTGAAAATAGTACGTCAGTGTTTGCGTATTATCGCGATATAATCTTCGATCATGAAGATACGGTCAAATGAAAATGAAAACACGCAAGAAACAAAGCAACTACCGAAGCGCCGCATTCACAACGGGAACATAACCGAGTGGTAAACCACAACAACCGTATCAGTTCACCAAAGTATTGTAGATAGGGACAGAGAAACGTAAAAGCTTTCATCCAACCGTGTTTTATACTTTGCAAATCATATGCACGTCGATTTCCTGTGAAATAGAAGTTGTGCTCGTCGTTTGCGTTACCATTTTGTTATCAACTGCTACCGCGCGACCGGAGTGGCAGGAAGGATGTAAAGGAACAGACGGAAAACAATATTTATTTATGCATAAATGAATAATCTCTGTCTCGTCTCTTTTACTCTCTCGGAGATTCCATTTCAAACTAGTGCAAATACGGGGGAGAGAAAGCGTGTCCAGAACCTCCATTTGAAGTTGTTACTTCAACATGACTAATGCCATGCACACCTTCCGCTCTGTCTATTTGTATTACTGATGCAATTTTATTCTATTTCAATTCTCTTTGATTATGTGGCTGTTGTTCTCACTGTGAAGTGTATAATGCAGCGCATAACTCTATATTTTCTGTGAGAAAATTTACCAAAAAACCAAAATAGTTTTAAATACCATATAAATAGGCTATTTCGAAGAGTAGTGACTTATTTGAAGGAGCATATTTTATGCAGCCGTTTTTTTGTACAATTCGTTCAAATTTAGAGTTTACAAGCAGAATGCTAAAGCTCTTTTAAGTACACATGTGGGAGTAATATGAAAGGGTGGAACGGGAAGGGAAGCTCAGTGCAGTATATGAACATATACACTTTGAGAGAACGAACTGTAATACTTTTTCCCATGTAGTCAGATGCCTCTAAGAAAGAAAATATTAACAAGACCAAATTCTCAAATAAATACGATATGAATGTTCAACTACAAAGTATAGAAAGAATGAAGATCACTCGCTGAATGGAAACCCACATGTGTTGGTTGTTGTTGATGTACCACTGCCTGTCAATGAACGTTATCAGCTAAAGTTACTTTTTGTTGTGGTAGGAAAGTCATGATGATTCCGGATATTACAACTTGAATATTTGCAGTTTCATTGAAGTCGACGACAAAAGGAGAGAGGTAGGAGATTTGGGAGAAATTAAATTATTTACGCAGACATAAAAATTCTCACTGTGCACGGCAATAAGCAAAAAAGTTTGAAAATCTGATGGTAGCATGCGTATTAAGTGAAGTATTTGATACCTTTTTCCGGTTGAAGTTGTTTTTATCTTCTCTCTGTATGAAAAATAGCAAGCGGGAAATGATATGAGTGAATGGTTAGTGAAGTTGGACTGCAAAGGTGGTGATGATGATCATGCCGTGATCACGCGAGTGTACACACAATAGTGAGATATGGAGAGAGCCATGACTGTAGACAGATTGTTTCATTGAACTGCATGCATGCGGTTTTTGGCAGAATCAGGACTCGCCCAAGATAACAGGCACATCGTACAAAAACAAAAGAGAGAAATGCCGGCGGAATCCTATTCACTACGACCAGTAGGATCGTTACTTAGTTTTGGTCTGCTGCTGCTGTTGGCAATACTGTGGTTTTCTTATAAACTTGATATGCAAATACCGAATACGCATGGCCACTTTTACGTACATAAAAATGCAACGTGTTGTACATAACCATGTCGGTTGGTCTAGACCATGGGGATAATAATGCTGTACATGATACAATACTATACTTTTACTCTTGCTGAACCAAGTTCAAAGATACGAGCGAAGTATTATTATATGGGCTTAATTAGAGAATGTCAAAAAAACGGTTTATGAAATGGAAGGTTCCGACTAGGAAAAACAGAAAGCATGAAAATAGATTAGAAAATTTCAGCAATAATTATATTTTTTGTTGTTTCCAGCCGTGCACAACAAAGTCATAAAAGTACACAGGGATCGTTGAAGGGGAAGCAGCACTGCACTGAATTCAAGGCAACATATGTAACGTTACATATACACTTCTAAAGCTTACATAAACATTTAAAATTAGATAACGCATCCAATTTACAATTCCTCTTTACTCATCCTCACTGTCGATTTTACTTTGTGTTGTCCTTCCACTGCACTAATAATGCACTGAAGCATGTCATTTTTAATGGAAAGAGAAAAACATAATATGTAATGTGACTTCTACAAGGAAACCGTTTATTATTCTGCTGTTCACAAGTAGTTGGCAGTGTCATTGTAGATGAGCACACGCTTAATACAAGGTACAGATAAAACCTAGACATTGTACCGTCAACAAATTTAACCTTAACACATGTACTGTCGTATCAAATTTTATAGAAAATACAAACGCGTACGAGTGTGAGTGTACTAATAATGAGGACGCCTCGGGCAATAATAAAAAGTTTTTGCTTTAACGATGATGATAATAATAACAACGATGACCAACATAGTTGGTTGTAGTGACGTGAACAATTCAAGTGATTGTGCTCACACAAAGTCACACAATAGAACCTCCATCTTTTAATCCTCACCACTTTTGCTTTCAAGAGATTTGAAATTCACATAACGTTCGACGAAGCACACGGTGTACATTTTCTTATCGCTGGTTATGTTGATGTACTTGTGCTTATGTAAACTGCATCTTCTACAGCACAGCATTATCTTAAATAAAACAATGCAAAGAAACGCAAGGAAATGCTTTAGGCGACGACGCTGCCGGAGGAAAAAATGCTCAAAACCTTCTGATTCTGATGAGCACATGCATACAATATGTCATATGTACAGTTTTGACTTAACATATATCTTACTGCATTTATTGTATTGTGTTCGACACGACAAGACGATCATAACATTCACCTGTACTTAGAAGACATGAAACCCGAAGTTAAAATTAATGATTTGAGACGTATTGTGAGTGAGCGGAGAACAAATTGTAGACCATGGATGCTACAAGTCCTGCTGTTACAAAGTTGTTTTTAGTATATGGGATAGTTGTAATACGTTCATAATTCATAATATACACCTTCACTTTTCAAAGTTGTGATCATGGTTAGTCTAAATCAAGAACTCTTTGAAAAAATGACTCCTTATCTAGCAATTTGAGCACGTTGTTTCAGGCTACAGATTTGTATCATTCATAAGTAGCTAATACGTAATATTTTTCTCATTTATTGCAGTAATAACAATTATGTACATAATCTCTTAAAGAGTAAAAGATTATAAAAACCAATCTAAAGCCATACTCATGATTCACAACAAATCATTATTCCACAATAATCCCCGATGCCCCCTTATTATGTCACAATGATAAAGCGCCAAAATCCCTAAATAGGTAAAAGTAAAAATTTTGCAAGCCATAGGATTACACAAACCATAAAAATGATCTTAATGCTCATCCAAACATACGGCATCCATGATAAGTATAATCTGTTGGCATAAATTTTTCACGTATATGGAGTAATTGGCGACAATAATATGATCACATGTCGCAGGCACTACTGCTTCTTATCTTTCAGAAATAACGAACCTGCTGGGAGCAAACAAATTTCCCTCTGGCTAATCAATTTCAAGCCTGAATCTTGTTTTAAAGCAATACGCAGCAATAACAATAATAGGTACGTATTTTACCGCTTGCATGTGCGTACATTATTTGACATGTCGTCCGGCAAAAGAAAAGAGAAAACCGTGTAATAGGTGCATGGTATATATTTTGTGTTGCACATTTTCTCATTAAAACATTTTTTGTGTGTACAGATTCATCCACGTACACAAAAATACCTATTTACTGTGTTTGTACCACATACTTTTTGCAAATTGTGATTTATTCTAATTGCATCACTAAAAAGAGTATAAAAACTGTGGCTGGGGTTTGGCCTGTTGTTACTGCTGCTGCTTGACACTTCGTTTCTGACTAGAGGTCCACAAACTGCCAACAACATCTAGATAATGGAGCAATAACAATAATGAGTAGCGGACCACTTTCTCAGAGGGAAGAAGCAATTTAATTTTAATAGGATGCAGATGAATCTTGTTTGCAACCAGCTAGAGGTACAATATGGCTCACAGCAGCAATGGTAACACAGCGTCGTCATCATCAACGAAACAACATTCTTAGAGATGCATCACGTATAAAGTTCCCTCCTCTCCTTGTCTCTTTATTATGCAATTCACCATTTTAGTGATACGGATAATAACATCAAGAGCAACAAAGCAATACTCAATACATGCCCCATTAGTCGCTTCGTGTTACATCCAACCTCAAAAAAAGTATAAAGCACGGGCGGATATAAAAGAGAGCTTGTGTGATAATTACATCTTTTGTAAAAACAAAAGAAACAGAAAAGTGATTGGAAAAACTGCCTAGTATATCATCCTTTTTGTTTTGCTTGTTGCCCCATTATACGTCGTATAAAGCCTAACGTGTAGTTAGAATTGGAAGAACAACGTCGTGATGAGTAAAACAGGCCTTTACACAAAGGTTTTGACAATGGTAGTTTATAATAGTGAATGGTTTGCTCTACAATTTTTATATTTTATCTGTTCAGTGAATCTAACAAACTATCTAGTAGGGAAGATAGTTATCTTCTTTATGCGATTATAATAAGTAGTATATACAGTAAATGGACATACAGTTAGTGTATTAGACATAAACACATACGATACGGAGAATGTGTACTTAACAACATACCTAGCACTTTCGCTTCTTTTGCATAATTCGCAAGAATAACAGTATTGTGCAGGCTTTTCATACCTACCTATCCTGAAGGAAATCTCCAAATAAGCCGTTTTGTGCCGTTAAAGTGAAAAACGGCGAGAAATAATAAGTGATTGTACATTCCATAGTTATTATCATTGCATATATGGTTATTACCTCATCGCAACAAGACAACCGCACTCATCAAAAAATCCTAAGTATCGTGTAACGTGTTCTAGCACACCACTACACAAATAAGTACATGGACGACGTAAGTTGAAAATGCATAAAAAGAGGTAATATAATGTGCGTAATAAGTAATTATAGTAACAAGCTTTTGTGTAGCGCAGAATTTTTGTGGCGAAAACTGCCGTAAATCAGTAAATTCGTGAGGCAAAAGAACAAAAGTAAAACAACAAGAACGGTGATGACGACGACGATGATACAATGGAGTAACAGCTTTATCGCCACCACCGCCGACTGATTGCATGATTCCGTAGCTCAACCAAAAACTTCAACACTATTATGGTTATGAGGTGCACAGTGTGTGGGAACGAAAGAAGCTTAAAACGGCTGAAGCAACATCAAAGTGCAACAAGACTAAACCGAACTGGTATTAGAATACGTGTGTAGGTAAATAAATTTTAATGCTTTCTGCAAGGCTGCAATTCACGCCAAATTTGCTAGTCAGTAGCTGTAGGGCATGTAGACATACACAACAGAGCGAGGGAGAGAGAGAGAGAGAGAGAAAGAGAGAGACATGCAAATTTTTTCGTGCGAGTTTTTTTTGCCTCAGCTGCATAATATGCAATCATGCAAGAAGCTCAAAACTGGCTCTCTGTGTGTATTTGACTATGACCCAGGATTCACCAACCGCCACTATATCGCCACCGCAAAAACATTATTTCTCTCCAAATAAGTGGGATAAAGATGATGATTATGATGAATGATTATTTTTTTGAGGGAACATTGAAATCCTCACGATTCAGACATTACGAGATTATGTAGTCATCTACGTATCCTTTGTTTTTACCATAAAGTTCTGTTACGTTACACATGTCAAAATATTACAATATATTATTATTATTATTTCCACTGGTATATGTATGATAATTCGTTTGATCCCCTGTCCCAGATTTTTTTACGTGCACTCACACACAAAAACACATAATACTAACAACAATACCTACAACAATGGTTAATATCTCAATTAAATTCTACATGCATCACGCGAAAAATCAAAGACTTTGATGATTATTTACGCGTTGACTGACTGACTGGCTGCTTGTTGGAGTAGCTAGAGAGTGCAGTGTCGTGTCAGTGGCACAGAGTACAATATGATTATTTATTTTTATTTTGTCGGCTGGTACGAAGTGCGATTAAACCGACATTACTACTAGGAGTGGCAAAAATATGGCACAAAATAACTATTTGTGTGTTTGCTATTTGAAGTAATAATTATAATACGAAAAGCATTTGGAGCGTGCATCTACCTTTGTTACGCGTTCGGCCTTGTCTTCATAATGGCGGAATTATTGATTGTGCACTACGAACTATGTACGAATGTATGTGGAGGTTAGAGAGAAACAACAATTTGAAATTTTAATAAGCCTGTAGAAAATTTGCAAATGAACCATTTCCACAACGAAAATGGTTAGCTGAGTTCAGTTCTAAAGAAACACAAAACCACGGAAATTTTCCTTGTTTTAGTACCATCACGCACGAAAGGAGCAGAGAAGAAGGAGAGGGACAAAAGAGTGGTAGATTTCGCTTTAATGACATAAACCATAACATAGGATTGTTGTCAGAAGAGGGCTTATGAAAACCAAAGGAATTCTCATTTAGACTTGATTGCTTGAAATTTTCTTATTTCTTTTTTTGTCTCTTGATTACCAACTTTGATAAAATTAGCAATTATTGTTTCTCTTATTACGGTGGTACGTTTATGCCACTGTTGTGACTCATTTGAGAGAAAAAAAAACTGTAGTAGAAGTATACTCTGTCTTTTAACACAAAACAATGCTACTGTTATATATATTCATATACACATATCTGCTGACAATGAAGAAGTAATATTTCATTTCCTCACGCACTGCCGCAGTATCACCAAGAGCAAAGATACCACAAAAGATAAAAAAAAACTTCTGTTACTATTTCATTAGCGTTGTTCTTCTGTTAAAATCATTGTCATTTCATTTCCCTTTCAACTTTTCACAACAAAAACAATGCGACATGTTACTCCGTTGTCTGTACTGCTGCTGACGTCTTTGTTTGTTATATATATACACAATTCCCCCATTTTTGCGTACAATGTGCACAAAGTGCAAAAAAACTTGCGTACATGTACACATCGTAATAAAAAAAGGAAACTTAGAAATGCACTGCAACAATGAAGGTCGCATTTCAGTAATCCCGCATCACCCACGTTATTTATATTATACAATGAGACTTTCAATACCATGCGGCATTATTGTTATTATTATTATCCCTGTATAACATTGAAGAACCATCAACCAACCATCATATCGGTTGTTCTAGAATTTCCGTTGCTCTTGCTTGCCTTTTCAGTTAACTGTCGTTATATCTATAATTAAATGTGTGAACTCGCACTTTATCGCATTAGGAAAAATCAACATAAGAGAAATTCAGTGAACTTGTTTTTGAATAAAATGAATAATTATGCTCAACCATCAGGCACGTAGCATATTGCACCTTGACATTTTGCTTAATAAGTACTCTTGCAACTACTTCCTCCATTGTAATGGTTATTGCAATCAATCTTAAATTTACGGATTTTTTTTGTACTCATCCATCCCTACAATTTAGTACGATGTGTACAAAAAGCATGATTTACTCTTAATCATTACTATTACAATCAGGAATCTTCTGCCTTGTCGCTTCTGGTTCCAATTCCTTTATTCAATGATCATTGGTAACTTCGCAAACCGAAAAGATGCATCACCTTCAAGTTCACTGCATAAGCAGAAAAAATTGAAAGCGCTCCTTGTAAACTGCAATCGTCATCGCCGAGACGTAATAATTACCACATTTCATTTTGCATCGGCAAATGGCATGACGTCTCAAGAAACCACAAACTGCCACAAGACTACAAAAAGTGAAGGAGGAATGGAAGTAGGTATGCACAAAATGGAATTTTTTGATTGCAACTACATGTCTTCTGATGTCTACCGTTCTTTCAAAAAAGTTTAGCTGTCTAGCACACAAGATGCATGCATTTGTGGTAGTGCAAGGCATGAAAAATCTGACCTTTTAATAACAAATAGTTCTTCTGGCGATGGCATTTTTATTTTAAAATATAATCATCATTTGCCGCGTTACGACGTGCTTATTATTTGCTGGGTCCATTTTTTCTGCGTATACCTCCGTTAGAACAACATCATGAAAATAGGTAAACACACGACAAAGCTCATTAGGACAGTGAGGGGATAGTAGAAGATCCTAAAATGCAGCATGTATCTACACGGATAGAGCACCATTTTTTTAATAGAATTTAGATATTAGGTTATGACAAACCGTATAAAAGCCACTTCTTCATTATTCCGTCCACCACTCCACCAACACTTCAAAACTGTACTATTACAATTTTGTTATAATTTTCATCAGCTTATCTACACACAACCTGTCATCATCGTACTCGTCAAAACAACTGTAATAAAAATCACACTCTCATAAAAAGCATCTTCGTGTACATAATCCCACTGAATGACAATTAAAATCTAGGCCAAATAACTTTTGACAAGGAAATTCACATCGTCATCGTAAAATAAAAAGGGTAAAAATGCAAGGAAAATGAGAGGGAGCCAGAAAAAAGTGCAGTGCCGTAATTTGATGTATTATGGAGTTGGATGCTAAATTGTAAAATGAGCTGAGCATGAAAACAACTTTTTGGGGCTCCAATGAAAATGAAAAACGTTAATAAGTGAGTCAATTTCTTGTTTTTCAATCCATGTGCTTGAGGTGCGAGTGGTATACAGATGTAGTTTTGTCGAGAACAATAAGTAGCCGCAATCACAATATGATGATTTTGTTAATAATGACGACAATAATCATGAAACACGTTGTACATATGGCGCATACAACACAAGACAGAACACATATTATGCTTGTTTGGCAGAAGAAAAGAATATTGACATTGTTACATTAGTCATTAGCCATACAAAGAGTGGCACAGAAACGGCGCCGCTCAACAATGGGAGCTGCAGGCTTCTTGACGATGCCGAGAATTAAAAGGCTCATCATCATCATCATCATCATCCTCAATACCAAATTGTACATCAGTATTCATTTAACTTATCAGTATTCACAGCCAAACTTGAAATTTTCGCTGCATGTTGGTTAAGCAGTGGTCATGTGCATCTGTCACATCTTCCTCTAATTTGATGGACGAATAAGGTATGATTATCAAATCAAGGTAACGCATGGTCATCATCATCATCATCGTCGCCATCCTCAGAGTTTTGTGCCAGTAGTATGATGAAAGCGCAGTATAGTGATAAATACTCTCCTACCTCTACACAATATCGTTAATAAAAACGTTAGCTGTCCTGATCGGCAGTACTATGTAGTAATATACTCATCGATTTGTCACTTAAAATTAATGATGTTGATTTAAATTTGGTGATAAGACAAAAATTGGTTTGACATACCGATCATGTCAATATTCATACGAAGAATTCACCTGCCAATGTTTTACAACCTATTTGCATTTTCAAACGCGTAAAAGTACACCGCATTTGGTATGATCATACTTCTTCAAATCCTCTTTTCAATTACTGCTTACCTCCCTAATTCTATTCATGAGAGGAACATTTTTCTTCTTGTACAATCTGTCCTAATATTTTAATGCAATTTGCCGATTAAAATGCGGAAAAGTGGATTGGTATAGATTGAATTGGATTGAGATCACTATTTTTCAACTAGTTTTTCTTCGTCACGCATGCTATCAACTTGTTGTCCATATTATAAGCTGTAGCATTACATTATATTATGTATTTACGTGAAAGAAAAAAACTAAAAGTAAGTAAGTGGTGTTCCTCTTGCGATTGCATTGCTGAGATAATGCGGATTATTTTCTTTGATGCGTCATATCTTGCAAGAGTCAACAATGAGCTTATAGCATATAGCAGAAAACTTCACTATCTCCATTTATCATCGCATCAGACTTATTACGTATGCATGAATGAATGTTGAACGAACATACAGGCACAACTTTACTGAAGAGGAGCAGGACGACAAGGATGATGATGACGATAAAAACGTGTTCCGTATGTTTGCTTGGAGTAGTGAAGTGGTGGTGATACGATAATATACAAAACTCATGATGACGTGGAAGAAGAAGCGACGAAAAAGAAGATGAAAAGACCACTTGGAAGAGAGAAGGAATGAGAACATCGGTGATGTTATTACAGGTTACTCTAGCATCATCATCATCTTCATAATAATAATCAAGTCGCATCATCATCAAGAAGCAGCACATCCACCTGAATTTCGTTGATATCTGCAACCCATTCAGAATATATTAACTTTGATCCGCGTCGTCTTCTCCTTCCTAAATTCCCTTTTTGCGTTTTTTACGATAGGAAAAAGTGTATCTTTAGCTGTACACTCCAATGTGTCAGTCAAGGAGTCACGATACAGGTGAAGATATAATGCAATTACCCAGTCCAAGATAAATTCGACAAAAAGCCTTTAAAAATTTACATATTATTGTTATACATATTTGAATGGGCATACTTTCTGATATGCAAGCACACACAGTGTTTAGAAAAAATGAAAATCTCTGTCTATAATCTGTCTGTTCAAGCAAACGATAAAAAAACTATCCACCTACTTGCGCTCCAAACCTAACTTGATTTTACTTCTGTCTGTTTATGTAAGTATGTGTGTGTGTGTGTGTGTGTGTGTACGTCTGACGATTGCAATTTAAGCTGACTGAGCTGAAAGACAGGTTCATATCTTTTTAAATAATATTTCTCCTCATCCTTTCCTACAGTATTTATCAAACAGCAGTCATTTCTCTGCTTTTTCCATGATCCTGCGGCCGTAGCGTAGTAAATTGTAATGTTTACATAAATATATTACTATGCACATTATTTCCTTTGATTATATATTATGGCAACGACAACACTTTATAGATGACACGAAGAATGTGTACCTATACTACCTACCTGTGCACTTTATACGTTTCAACGCGCTGCAAAAGCAATAATAATATTTACATGATATCTACCTATAATATTATGCGTACCTACGCAGGGAGTAGTAATATTATTTGCAAGTTTGTATTTATATTTCTCTCTCTCTCTTACATATTCATGCGCAAAGCAGCTTCTATCTATCCACAAAACAAGGTAAATAAACACAATAAACATCAACCATCTCCTTTTTTACTGCAAAGTCTCTCTCTCCCTCTCTCTTACCCGTTCTAGGTACAAATTCACGTTTGACCGATGCTAATACTGATGATGACATAGTACGCTGAAGAACCCTTTTTCATTCCTGAACAAGACAAAAATCTTCGTTTTCTTGAGACACACAAAAATATTGCTTTTTACATAATATGTATATATTCTTCCTCTTATGAATGTTCATGCATGCATAAAGATGGCAAAGATTGATAGAGAAAAAAAACGCGTGGAAATTCTTTTGCTGCTTGGGCTAGCAAAACCAGCTCATAGGGTTTATGGAGCAGGTTTATTTCACACGCTCACTGTGCTTCTGCTTTCTGCATATTATAAAATACCTCGTTCAAGTTCGTGTTTCTGTGAGTAGTAGGAGTAGTTGCTGAACTAGTAGGAGAATAGTATTTTTTTGTCTAGTGTTATTATCGTTTCGCACTCTTCTTTCACACGACAGTCAACCGAACAACTGCATAATACTTGTAGTATATAGCTATTCATTGTTGCTGGCAAATACGAATTTGTAGTTTTCTTACCTTTCCGCTAGCAAGTCTTGAGAGAGTTCTCTGCCAAATGGTCTGTAGACAATGTGTAGGAATCTACAGCGCGGAGGAGCGAGGAAAAGAAGCGTCGGCTTGTTGGTTGGAGTAGTGAGGTAATCGATACGAGCGTTGTGTTCATGATCATCATCATTATCATTTTGTTTGTGTTGATTCTCAAGACTCGGTCGTAAACTTACGCACAGTAATACTACTACGACCACTCACAACTCATAGTCAGATAATATAAACGCAACGGGTGTAGTAACGTGTAGTAAAATGAAACTGTGTTGTGAGTGGTGTGTAGCTGGTAGTGATGGTGCGGCTCTTCGTTGCGTAGAATCACAACAACATTATCTAATGTTGCCTGCTTTTGGGATACGTACGCATCACCGCACAAGAAACACTGGTATTTTATTTTGATTTCTATTACGACACAACATTTCATATACGGTTTTTAAAGCCCAGGTATGCTACGATGGATGGATGATAAAGATGTGTCTGCTTTTTTATTGTTGATATTTATTTCGTTTTATTTCAGTGTGCGTATGGCTTCCTTTCCTTGTCTTTAGCAAAGTGGAATCCTCGCCATGGTTAAGCGGACATAGAACCAACGAACGATGCCATTTTACTATTTACTATAGTAACCACATCACCCACACCAAAAAAGTTTCTTCAGGCAACATATTATATGCAGGCCCACTCCAAAAAGTGATGATGGTATGACTTTTTATCTAAGGAAATTCCTCTTTATTTTTATGAATGGGGAAAGGAATGAAAGACAAGAAGAGACACGAAAGTAAATTAAGATTGATAGATATGCTGAATGGAAGATTATACAAGATTAGTTCTCATTTTAAGCTTAATATAATATACATGATTACGTACTTACATAATAGATTTGATGTGTAATAAAGTTTGGTCTATTGCTGACGACGGAGCCCATTACAACTTTTGCTGTAAATACTTCAGGCAAAAAGAGGAATAGACGATATAAATTAGGATAGCGCAGTAGGAATATTTTTGGATTTAATTCAATAATAATTCATAGCGATATAACATTTTTTATTATGAGGATACATGCCTTGACAGCAAAGTATGCTCGGAATGGTTTACTTGGGACAGAGACAGTTTTTTCATTGGGGAAAAAGTGTGTGTTTATTAGGAGCTAGAGCATTAGAGTCAGCCATATCATAAAAATGTGTAGTAATAATAAAATGGCCTTTTTATGGATATCCCCTCACGCCTCTACAACATACATAATGCCTAAGCTGATACACAATGGTATGTGCCCTGTTCCCGTTTGTATGAAAATATTTTACCTCCAGTAACTTACCTACATGCGTGCATAGCTAATAAGTCTCTGGCCTTTTGAAATTGACACGTAGTCGTCATTGTCGTTCTTCTAGAGTGGAATAATGGGACCCATTTCAATGAATATGTAATATGTTAGCCGTCACCATAAATCTAACTTATCTTCTAAGAGGCTCATAATTTCAGTCTATTTTCACCCTTTACAAAATTCATACTCCAGCGTATAAGTAACTAGTGAGAGCGAGCGCAGGCGAGAGTAAAGTAAAAGGGACACTTTCCATCCATTCCATTCTTCCAGAGAGCACTCAACTACAAACTCGAGTACAACAACATTCATAGATTGCCTCTGGTTCTTTACTTTATATTATGTATACTGGTGTTAGTGGTGTTGTTGCAAGTGTATAGGCAGTGCGTTGCGGCGGTCTCAAGATATTATTATTACTTCTTCGTCTGCTTGACAATGATGGTGGTGGCAATGATGCTTTGCTAACTCCGTGGTTAAACTCCCACCAGGCCGAGAGGCAAGAACCGAGAGAGAGAGAGTCAATAATCGCCATCAACGCCATAAGCATGCATAAAAAAGCTCTTTACCTCCTACGAAAAATAACATTAGTTTTTTTCTTATAGTGCAGCAGAAGAGGAGGGTGAGACCAGAAGGTTTTCCTTCTGTCCAGGCAGCAGTGTTGCTGGCCGTACTAGATGGTGGGATGCAGCGTGTACGTGTGAAGGAAAATGGACGGTCGTATATATATGGGAAAAGAGTATATGTCACCGCAGGACAATCCTTAATGCCGCTGATCACATTACATTACTTTCTTTTATTCCGTTAAGAAGCGGAGACACTTTTAAAGTCCTCTCTTTCTTTTTCTTTACCCGACATTTCCGAAGTATACAGCAGCACTCCTTTCCACCGCAATGTTGCTATTATGGATCTTTTAACTGTTTAGTTTGGGAAGAAATAGAGACAAGAAAAATGTAAGGGTACCTATTTTTGAGGCTTGGAATGGTACTTGGTATTACAATGCTGTACGGAC
Source organism: Callyntrura sp. NNG-2020 (assembly GCA_027744055.1). NCBI lineage: Eukaryota > Metazoa > Arthropoda > Collembola > Entomobryomorpha > Paronellidae > Callyntrura > Callyntrura sp. NNG-2020. The sequence goes on from JAHZNE010005765.1 coordinate 22,579, forward strand.
ACGGTGCCCCATCTGATCCTAATAATACAGCTGTAACCTTTTTTCGGTGAGTAATAGCAGTTTGAGGTACTTTTTAGTTACGAGACCGAAGTGAGAGAGATACGATAATGGCGGTTGTGGGAAGTGAAAAAATGCAATAATTTACCTAGCTGCGTCTCCTAACTCTTCTTGCTTATCCATTCTTATTTTGAGCATATTTGCTATCGCATTAAGACTGACCTAAACTTTTATATGTATCACTTATATCATATGGAGGGACACGACATGTAAGCAGGTTAGAATGGACACCCAAAGGAGGAGTAGGCCATGGAAAAGAATTACTTTTGCGAAGGAGGCATATAGAGCGGTATATACTTACAGCGTTTTGCCTGGATAGTGCCTACTTATAACTACACGACAGCCGAGTAAAAAGAATGGACAGATACTCAATGCGAACACGAAAAAAGGGATGAGCAGCAGCCGGGGAATGCGAATGGCAATAGACATGATGATAATAATATAACTCTTGTGGTATTTCACTTGCAGCAATTGCAAGGATGTTAAATATATTGTAGTATTATGACCGTAGTCCAGTCCAGCCAGAGGAGATGAGCCATAATATAATAATAAAATGCAATGTAACTTTCCTTCCTTCCTAGCTCAGCCTTTTGCAGCCAAGGAGTGTGTGTGTGTGCATGCACTTCTCTGCGGTGAAGGTAAGTTTAAGTTTGTGTATGTACGTGTGTGCTCTAACGTGATATATGAAGACACAAAATGCACGGTGTGACCAGGCAAAATGGTCATGGGATTTTCCTCAAGCTCGACTGCCCAAGAAGAGCATTGCATTGACGAAAGAGAAAGAGAGCCGAAAAGGAAAATGTGTTTATGTCCGTTTGTGTGTGTAGCATTATTGTTATGTGCCTCCATAACTTATAAAGACCCTTTGGCAGTAAATATCTACGAACATCAAGTTACACGCTGGCCAATAACGACGAGAAAAAACTTTCATTCTTTTTTATCTGCCTTCCCATAATCACTCTCCGTGTCTCTGGTATTGGCTTTGGTGAAAAGGAAATCGAATGAAATTGAATGATAAGAGGGAAAGAAAAAAAGCAAGTGAGCGAGGTAACAAAATGTCCGTGTGATGATGACAATTGTCGTGGTAGTTAGTAATGTCGTAAGTGAGCAAATAATTTTTCTTTTTTTCTTACAACCTCTGCATTCGTTTCTTTCACCGTCCTCATCCATTCACTAGAGCCCCACAAACACACGCACATCTCCGTATATATACGATGTAAACTAGACAACAAAAGACCTCTGTCTATATACCAATGTGGACGACCATTTGTATTAGTGCCTGTCTTTCGTGAATTCCAAGAGATTTTAAAAAAGGCCATTTCAACTTTTACTGCTAATGCCGAAATACTATTCCATCGATTCTACAACTACTGTCGCAGTTACTTCTTTCTAGTGGTGGTATTTTGTATGTACATACTAAAGCCACGACAAAACGACTTGCGACAAAATACAGAATTGATTGTAAATCCGACGGACAAATTCTCACCAACAGTAGAATAATAGGATCACTTCGAATTAGCCGATAGGTTTCTTTTCTTTTTATTTGTTAAGGTGTCCAATGATATTTTATGTGTTCCAAACCAGTGGGAAGGAAATGGAAAGAAATGAGGCAATTTACTTTCAAACACAATAGTAATAATAATAACAATGAAAATGAAGATTGTATAAGCTTGTAGACTGTTCGCCCCAAAAGAAGGAATATATAGGTTACAGCAGCAGTTTTTCTCCGTGAAATCCTTACATGCACAACATAGGTAGATGATACAAGCATAAATACATTTTTAACAAAACTTTTTAACAAAACTACTCGTGAAGTCATTCCTGAAACGTTTCCGCGCAATCAGCGATCGCTTTTTGCCGTCACAATGCTATTTTTTAAAGTCATTGATGAATGCTCCAGCGATTAAAGGTTTGCTTCTTCTAAAGTTGTTGACCAGCAAAGCCAATAAGCAAAAGAAGGTTTCGTTCTCACAGAAAAAAGTTTTTCTTTCGTCTCTCTTCCTATTTCAAATCTCTTGAATAAAGTTTGCAAATAAGGTCATAAGCAACAATACTTTCGAAGTACATGCATGGATATACTGTATACTGCACACAACAAACCCAAAACCCTGTTAGCTCAATCGCAGATTTTACAAATGCTCTGAGGGATTTGATGATCTCATTTAGAGTTTTCCCAATTTTTCGGCAAGAAACGCGAAATACAATAAAAAGAATATGATAAAAGTGAGATGGAAAGAGATGTACACCAACTGTACTGGCTTATACATATACACACATCTGCATTCCTACGTTTCATGACGTGTACGTACACAGCATGTAGCCGTACATAGTAGCCTATGGCCAACACACATTGTGCTGTGCCATCGACAACATAACAGCAGCAAAATGAAATCTTTTTTTAATTATAACCCTTCTCATTGATTCATTGAAACCCATTTGGCTGTGCTTTTTTCATATAAACATCCACAAAATATAAAGGTTTTTAGCATGCAGCATGCTACCCACATGTGTACAACAGCAATCATCATAATTGCATGCAAATATTGATTCATTGAAAGCCATTTGGCTGTGCTTTTTTCATATAAACATCCACAAAATATAAAGGTTTTTAGCATGCAGCATGCTACCCACATGTGTACAACAGCAATCATCATAATTGCATGCAAATTCGTTTATATTGCTCAGCGTAAAACTAGCGTGTAGGTATTAAGCATTTAAAATTCTGTTAGTTCAGAAAATTCTCAAGAAATCACCTTTAGCATTTTTTGCCTCGTATTCAAGCAATTTTACATCTGACTGGTGTTTATCATAGGAAAACATACAACACTTGTATCGTTTCTCATTCTCATCATTCATTTCCTATTCACGAAATACTTCTGTGTTTTGGTTGTTTGTTGCCTCTGCTGCATATGAATTTCATCATCATCATGAGTGGTTGGCAGGCATCAGCGCAACGTTATATAAAGAACGCTTTAAACGGACTGTGTGATTGCGGTAGCCCGTTTGTGTTCATCAAACAGCAAGCTCGCCTCAGAATTAAACTGTGTGTGTCTAGCATCTACTTTTGAAGTAGACCTATACAATGAAAACCCGTTTTCTTCTCTCACAGTTTGTCTCTTGTTCTATGGAATCTATGAGTAGGATTTATGTACGAAAACATCATCTTGGTCCGATTTGCAAAGCAATTTCCTTGAATTCATTAAAACAGTGCATTTTCAATTTTGTACGTTAGCTGTTGTTGTTGTAAGTAGTAGTTATATGTTGCTTGTCATTACCATGTTGTTTTATATGACTAAAAATGTATATGTATAATATGTATCCATTATCCAAACAAGCATAAACTTTGTAAGTTTATAATTTATATATATACATATGTGTATGTGTGTTTTGTATATTATATTTACGAGTTAAGCTTCAACTGAAAAAGCTTCCTATATACTTTGCATGAAATTACACCATGAAAGTAGAATGAATGAATAGAGTGGACTCTTGTGATTTCAACTTGATCATCTCCATTATTGTCTGTTCCTCTTGTTTCACATGAAAATTGTCATTAAGATAGGGTTCGACATGAGGGTTATATACAAGATTGCCCTTTTCCATTCTCCCGCGTTGCCCGTGTTAAATATTCTACAAGCAATGTGTATACACATATACAGGAGGTAGTTAAAATTCTGAGCAGCTATACATATGGGGTTAGAGGCTTAGAAAAGAGGCATGTTTGATGACCGAACCTAGTGACTGGTGAGAGCCAAAGACCACATTGTCTGGTATGTCTCGTTTAAAACAAAAATAAAATAAATTTGGATTTTTGAAATTAAGATATCGTCTATCTTTTGAGACTCAAGTACGGCGCGCAAGCAATCAGTAGAGGAAATGCTTAACAGTGATTGCTACTTTATTTTGCGCTTTCTGTCCCAAACCGTGCGTAGACTTTGAACACAATTCGAGCACGAAATGAGATCAAGATTTATTTAAATAAGAGTCGGATAAGAATTTCTAGAGTAAAAGCAATATTATATAGCGACGTACACCACAGAGCAGCAGCACTGCTCGTTTATGTGCATAGTGTGCGCATCTGGACCATTCCTATTTATCATTCTTAATGCCAGATAACTGCCGGATACAAATGGCATTTCCCCTGTTGTACGTAGGTTCCGTAAAAGTAACAATGCACACAACTTTTTCGGCAAGAAAACACAGCCACTCGCACACGGCACTAAAGGAAGCGTAGTGGAGAGAAAAAAGTCAAGGCAATCCGGCAATAGTGGTGTGCATATTACATACACATTGTACTGTACCTAATCGCCTGGGATTTTAAATCTTCTCTTGAGAGTCTCCGACTACACGGCTCCTTAAAAGAAAAGGGAAGCAGCAACATCGAAATCTGTATAAGCATTTATACCGAAGTAGCTGTGTAGTATGTGCCATCATCGGTATCTCGGTGGACGCACCGTCTGCGATTTTCGGAAATAAAAAAGAAGCGAGAGAGGAAGTGAGGAAGCCCGAGAAAGAGTACCACCACACCACAGCTTTTCAATACCAACCAGTGAATTTTCTTTTGCTTTTACTTCAGCGTCCGCTTTTTTGCGTTTTTACAGGAGAAAAGACAGGATGCGTGCAAGAACTGATTGATGAAACAAATCTAACCGGGATTAAAACGTGCCGCCTTTTGCCCCTTGCCAAAAGAAAGCAAAGCTGCTATTTCTGTAAAGTGCTAGAGAATCTAACATGCTCATTTCATATGTAGAGATATGTACCTATGCATTATGTTATTATGCTTTGAGGAGAGGGAACCAAGGATTTCACTGTGCTTTAGAGACAGCTCAGCAGGAAATGAAACGAGGTTTTCTCTGTACCGACCAATCTTCCGACATTCGTTTCTATAATGTATGCATGAAGCAAACTGTTTCTCATCCCAAATATTTCTCCTTGCACGTGGGAGAACTGAGAACAGTGTCATTATTATTATAAAATGCAAATATTCAAAAAGTTTGAATTTTAAAGGAAGTTAACATAAACTTGAAGCCATACCCTGCTTATGTCAATACCTATCTGTGGGTGCTGCCTGCCATGTCTATAGTACGAAAAAAACATATATGCTGTTAGCTTAGTAAAGTTTACGGAATACAGCAATAATAAGAAATCTAAAATTAAATCAACTCTCTGGAACAGGGGATCATTGTTGTGTGTTTTACTATGATAAAATATTCATTAAACCTCATTGGTATTTTAAGAGATTCACTGATATATATCTAACCGAAGTAATTTTCGGGCAAACACCACCATATCGAAACTTAATTTACTTTGTTCGATGCTGAGAATCTTTTGAATTTGCTACCATAGATACATTTAATACTAGTGGTAAACTTTTTGTGAAACGATACCATAGCAATGACAAGTCACTTTATAGTTACGGCATGATTAAAGTCCCGTGTATGAAGGTCAAATTTGACCGCTAAGAAGTTGTAGTACCCGGGAATCGGAATCGAAAAATGGTACCGAAACACACATGAACTGTGACCTTGTTAATAATAATGCATATTATTTCAACCCAGTATTTCTGGATGGAAATGATAAAGATGTTGATGCCAGTTTTTTTTATCTTTTATGTCTGATCTTTTATAAGAAAGTATTTTGCATAAGTACAACTCGTCATAATGTATAAATTATTGTAGACTGTAAATTACAATAGCTGTCATTGTTGTAGCGCTTAAATAATTATGTTTTTTACGTATGCATGCATGGTTATATGCAGTTACTCCATGCATGTGAATTCTGGAGGTAAAGAGTAAAGAAAAAACCAATCCACATATTGTCCGCCCACCGACAGCAAGTACCCTTCCGATTTCCGGTTTTCTTCTTTTTCTCGATTGCTATCATTTCAGGCTGCGTCTCCACTGGATGTTATTATTGTCGTTATGATTTCATGTCTTTTCATGGATGTGCATGTAAAATATTGGTTTTGTAGGCGAGGTTGACTGGTTTGATTTATTCACACAAAATTTGTACAACTTACAGCACATTTGTTCAATACGAAACGGGTAAATATTTTCGTCATTTTTTTTTCTCCTTTTCGTTCTAACTTTTCTCATGGCATGAAACAATAATGACATTGTACGGAATACATATTCTGTAGTTATTATTGTATTAGCCATAAACGATATATTGGTTTTGGTTTTACAGCGTTCCCATCCTACGTAACACACAACATCCCCCAATTCATTCAGAATTCCGTGAATTATGTGAATTCCAACAACGTCACATATGGGGATGCGTATCATGGGGCGCAACAGTTATTTCTCAAGTTTTATTTTTAATGATTATACTGTTTGCTTTGCGTTTTATAAAATGTGCAGTTTAAATTGTCGTTGTTGTGAGTTCAGTGGAATTCAACCCCTATTGTCCCATAAATACCTACTCTCCTATGTCGTCCTCCACTCATATTTACTCTTCATACAACCTTACTTGCTATACCCATTTTATTTCATGCCTAGTTTCCACATTTGTTGTATTACAAAAAAATCTATTTTTTTCACGAACCAGCCCAGTTTAAGCCGACATGCGATGACTCATTTAAATTATTCATAATGTGCATAGCACACATACATTTTTTGTATGTGTGTGTGTGTGTGTGTGTGTGCGCAGGTATAATGTAACGTACTCACTATAGGGCCACCGCACGTTGCCCTGTCAAAAAGTAAGCATATGAATGGGAAAATGATAATTGTATAAAATTATGTCTGTCCTCCTGTTGCTTTGGGTTTGGGTTGACGTTTTTATCCCACATCCGTTTAGAATTGCTCAGAGAGAAAAATGCCAATCCCCAAATGTTTTTTTTTCGAGCATTGAGCAAACAAAGAGATAGTTAAAATCTCCCATTCAAACAGTCAAAAGGGGATAGTTACATTACATTTTATCATCATCATGCATGAGCTCTCCATCTCTCCCAAACATTGCTTTTCTCACTTTCCAAAATAGAATTATCCTTCTGTTGAGGTGTGTATCCCATATACCAAGTACCTTTATACAGCGGAATGCTAAAAAATGTTTAACAAAACTCATTCATAACGATCTCTGATCTTCGTGTGTGCTACTTTGGACTTTGGCAATTGTTGCTACACATTTACCTCCATTCTAGGAAAATTCCGAAATAAATAGAAAGCCAAAAGCTAACGTTTGGCATGATTTGATTTGAAATTCCCGCGTACTGGATTTCACAACTAAGTTGTACACAGATTGTCGTCGCTGCTCATTCATGGGATCCCATATCATCATCATCACTCCTGTAAAACAATTGCTCATCGCATCATCATCATCATCATCATCATCACCGCGCGTCCGTGCTATAGGTACCCGGGGTAGGTACTTCAACCGTGTATTTTTAACATGTCGTGGATGGATTCTCGTAAAATATTTTGTTACTTTATTGACACCGACACCGCTGACTACTGACCCTTCCTATCTCGCGTAGCAATACCAGTTTGTAAAAATTATCTCCTACCATTAAATTTTATGGAAGCAGCTTTCATTACGTACGAATCGACTATTACAAATTACACTTCTTGTACGTACCCATCCTGTATGTATCTGATGATGTGCACGCAAAATATTAGTTTTTGCTTCACTGGTATCAAACCAAGTTGTACCTCTGCATACATATGCCTCTACCACCTTAAATGAGTACAATTTTCAAAGTTATCTAGTCTACAGGGAGTAATCTATTTGATATGCTTTATTACATCGTGATTAATTTCACATACCAGCCTCAGCCAGTGAGCCGCGTTTTTATGCATATTTTATCAACCTAATCAATCTCTCTATAAAAAATGTTGTTATATTATCTCCATCTCTCTCTCTCTCTCTCTTGTTTACGCTACAATAGCATTCATCATCAGAATCGCCAACGAAAAACTGAATATTATACTATCTCTTTAAACGATATCAAATCAAGATGATATTTTCGTATGCACTACACTTTTTACGCGTATATCATCCATCATACGTGTACCTACCCGCGTTGGTGTGCGCAATTACACGTAAAGGTAGGGCTGAAAGTCCGGAATGTTAAAAAATGAAGTATTTTTCATTGTACATTATTTATATATGTATCTCTCTCTCTCTCTCTCTCTCAAAATTCATAGATTCCCATTAGAGATGGTATATATACAGATCGGTGATCAGGCTTGTTGTACCTCTGGTGTAATATTAGACTTGCAAACGCTGATAAAAAACACTGTTTCTCTCTACGTTCCCTCCAACATTAATACTGCACAAGTGTGCACACAGACACAAACAGAAACAGAGAGAGAAAAAGAGAAGAAAAAAATAGATGATGCTGGTGATGATGATGATGATGATGATGAGGTTTATGGGTTTGATAATGCTTTTCATGATGATTGTTTCCGTTACGCCGCAGGTGGAGGTACATTACTACTGACGGCTGACATCACAAACCTCACAACAGGATCATCCTCAGCAACAGGCAGCAGCATCATCAATCAGAGTGTTCCACACGACGTACACATTTCTGTACAAAAGCGTAAAAAGGTGTGGATACTTGATCACACCACTGTGTATGTGTGTGAGCACAAAGGTGCACCTTCATCATCATCATCATCATCATTGCAATATATATGATAGTACCTCCTCTTCACTCTCTTTCAAATGTTCCTAATATGTAGACAGAGAGAGAGAGAGAGAGGTAGGTACTTGTTATTTGTTTCTCTCTCACTCACTCGAACCGTGAGTTAATAATGTGGTAATCATTTGCCCCTCTAAATCTAATATCGTTATAAACACCTTTTCATGCCCCAGTAATAATGCGATATTCCATAATGCTCGCTTAATCATACCATGTTGCACGAAACAGTAAGATACACATATGTATATGCATATTTCGACTTACCAAGACTGCCTTTTTCGTGCGAGGGGGGTAATTTACGTATTTTTATGTAATGTACACACTACACTGCTTTATTATTTTATGAAATGAAAGGATTATTATCCCCCTTTCTAAAATATTTTTAGAGAGCACATCATTATCGGGGTATCATGTAGGTAATGTGGAAATAGTGGGGGGTGCTCATGTTGTATGAGAGTAAATATTTTCATAAATGGATAATATGTATGCGTAAATGTCAGTCCGCCGCGGCCGCTGCGATGATGTCCAAGCAGAAGACACACACAACAACGCCAAGCGGTGAAGAAGAGTGAAGAAGAGGAACGCGTCGTTCAAAACTCTCCTCAGCGCAGCACCCCTGCCACCGCCGCCGACAACGACAACGACACGCCGTTTGTTCTTGACGATTTCACCAAGGTGGTGGTGAAGAACGTCTGTGTGTGTGTGTGTGTATGACAATTCGTGGTCAACAGGCAGGCACACGTCATTTTTTGTTTGTAGCATTAGAATCTGTCGTAGGCACAGTGTTTTAGTTATCTGGTTTAATTACCGTTTTTTTCTCGGGCAATGGGGCCTGCGCTGCAAGGGAGATGAAGCATTCGAGCCGGTGTACTACTACCATTCATTCATTAGCAAAATAGCTATATTCAAACTATGTTGTTAAAAACTCCTCCGGATGGATACTCTCAAGTGAAAATGCTTCTGTGTCGAATTCCCCGAAATAAAAACATGTTTTGCAAGGGTGTTCCAGTGTAAGTGCGCCTGTTTTATGTATAATTGAGACAAGAGTGTAAAGTGAGTGAGCGTGGTTTAATTTTTAAACTTCAGACATGTGGACACACAACTTTGCTCTGAGAAGAGGCATTTTTGTTGAAAAAGACAAAGAAACACGAAGGATGAAGCGTGTGGCACAAGGCACAAGTCAAAAAGGTGATTTTTACGATTATCTCTTCCTTCTTGATTTTTATCCAGGTACCTACGTTGGTTTTCCTCGTTTTGGTGATTACAAGTCCTGATAAGAACGGCCGTAAACATTGGAGTCTTTCGTCGCTGATAAACACAAGATCAGATATGAGGAGCCACTACTGCTGCTGCTGTCTTTCTTGTTTTTCGAAGCTGCTATCTCGGCTATCTGCTTGTAATAACCTCCGGGTATCATTTCATTTGCATTACACCTTCAAGATGCTTGTGCGGGCGTAGCAGATGCTCCCCAGAGGTGGTGGGTGTTTTACTCGACCTTATCACAACTTTTGAGCTCATCTCTTAGATTTTCTCTTGATACTTCTCTCGTGTGCTGGCACAAGTAAACACCGGCATTTCTTTGGCTGGTGCTGTTCTCTGCTCGCGTATTCTTAAAAATATTTAAAGTAGTGGACTACTAAACAAATTAAAGTGCTTTTAGCTAGGTACATTTAGCACGGCATTTTCAGATGGCGCGGTGGCTTGGTATCCTCATCTCGTTGTCAGTATACAGTTTACGAGTGTATCGAGCAGCGGATCGAAAACGTTATTGAGAAAACGGCATTTTTTATACTCGGCTTCACTTTTCCCGATACTTTGTTGTACTTTATGGCGGCCAACATTTTTTTTATCGAACAACAAGTTGGTCCCAATGCATAATAGGCAGCAATAATGAAATGAATAATACATCCGTTTCGCCTGCGCGCAGTTAGTAAAAAGAAATTAGTGCCAGTTTCACTTACCTTCTTGTCTTCCCTGTACCAGTTTTAATGAATGATTAATGACTATAAACTTGAACGAGCGAGCGGAAGAAGGAACTTCGCCCCGTGTTTTGGTAATCCGTAAATTACCGTGTCTGCCTACCTATACATAAATTGCAATATCTGGCGAGCTACTGCTACCTACAACCGACTACCACAGAAATTAAACGAAGGTGGTGTGTGGATTAACAAGGGTTGAGAAGCACCGTGCTGCTGACACACAGGCATATATTTATGCAGAGCAGCCTTACAAAGCACTTACAGCTAATGACAGATCTGCATCTTTCGCTACTAAAAGTGGTAACAGTTGTGGTAGCACATGTCACTGTCCAATATTCTTGAGCAGCTCTACCTATTCTCTCTATCATTAATCTTTATCCCTTCTTGTGCGATAGTACGATCCAATCAACATGGCTGAGAGGAGATTACCTACCTGTGTATTGTACCTATTGTTAACACATGGTGACAACCAAGCAGAAAGGGAATTTGTGCTGTAAAACACGCTTATACGAGGGAATCGAATGCCACAACAAACCCTGCCAATATGTTGCAGACCTCTAGGGTTTAACAAGATGAAAGGTATCATCCAACGCTCGCGCGGTTGTACACACGCCATATGTTGTACTACTTTGTGCTTAATTCGGGTAATTTACTTCGGATAACGATAACAGCATCCCTCTACATAAACCTAGGTCACAATCTACCAGTATTGGATTATATAGAGGTTTTTAACCGTTGGGGTATATATACAACAGGATCACCATCATTGCTGTGGCTGTGACGCATAGACACACTTTTACGTTTTAATACAAGCTGACCTTCTGTTTATCTGGAAAAGGGTTTAAATTTTAAAGTTCGTTGCTACCACCTTATATTTTTTCTGGCGATCCCAGGAAAAGTGCAAGAGTCAGATGTGCAACGGTAGCAGGGCTCGTGCTCTCACCTTGCCACTATTTGAATACTTTTTAATTGAGCCAGTTTTTTTTATTAGCGGAGTGCACACCACTCCTCTGCAAGGAGGGAATTATCCTTTTCTGAATATCAAGGATATATACTGCGGCTGGATAAGAAGATGCATTTGTACGACTGACGACGTGCAACAGCATGCGTGTATTATGTAACTGTTTTACGTAGTCGTCTTCATCGCTCTACTTTGGTCGTGTTTAAAATTATTTTTTGGGCTGTTACATCGTAAAAACAAGTGTAAACGGTCTTTAAAAATGGAGAGAGTATATTATAGAGGTGGTGGTAGGGGAAGAGAAGGTTATGCTTGCATGTTTGCTTTTTGCTTTTGCAGGAAAATATTTCTTGAGTATTTCTTTCAATGAGGTGCAGCTGCAGCTGGGCTCCTTATCAGATTCTCCATTGTTCTTGTGTAATCCACACACTATTGACGGTGCACGCATCAATGTAACATTTTTTTTCTCCTTTTATTTCTGGATGAAGCTTTACAAGTTACAACAGAAGCGCGATACCAGACACCAGACACATTGTCATGCTTATAGGTTTTACCATCAGCATCATCATCATCACCATCATCTCATTATAACATTTACACCATTCATTACCCCTTTTCTTTTAAAAATGTCTACATTTACAGGCAAAATTATCCTCATTTACTCTATTTTTATGCGGTTCTGTAAAACACTGTGAGTTCCCAGTGGTGAATACCAAACAGTCTCCTTCTCTCTCCTCCCAATGGTTTTCCCTGTTTCTCTCCCTACATGACTCAAACATGATATAAGCATAAAAAGTACTTCTTTTTTTAACCGAGGAGTTATCGTCTTTGTCTGGCAGTGGCCTTTAAAAACGTTCAAAAACAGACATTCCACACAACTTGGGTAAAAAAAACACTTCCCGTTTTAAAGAGCCACTAGTACATCATCATCACATCCCCCACGTTTTGTTCTGTTCCTGAAAGACGGTTTGTGTAAAAAAACGCTAATAATGGCACTTATATACATTTTCCGAGTCACATTCATTTCTCTCTCTCTCTCTCTCTCTCTCTCTCTAGAGAGAGTCAATTATTATCACAGGAAAATATCAACATCCTGTTCTAACCCAGTCAAACGTACGTAACTTTTTTTCTTGTTGCTACTCTGCTCTTTGTACGCTTCCAGTATTGCCGCGTATTTGCCCGTGGAGAGTCAGTTGTTTCTGCGGCTGCATCTCTGCTGCTGCTGCTGTTGTTGCTGCCCTTTTTAACGTTTTTTCTTGTTTAATTTCCTCTCGAGTGCACATGTTATCATCCAACTTTTTAAACTCCACCAGCCAGAGATACCACCACTGCACTGGCACGGCACAATTCTATACCGCAAGGTACATCTTGTACAGTTTCGTTGTTTAGGGGTTCTTCTTCATCAGTCAGAGTTTCCGGACTCGAGTCCAGATGAGGATGGTGAAAAAAAATGTTCAGAGTGATTGTCCATTTGTTGGGTAGTTACATGGTACAAGCTTGTGTTTTTTGTTTCGTCCAGAATTAAATTCACTTTTCATGTTTTTATTGCATTGTTTTTCCCTCGCCTTGCTCCTCGCGCTAATTTCGCTCTCTGGCGCAGGCATAACCGCCTGTCCTGCGGGAAAACGGCAAAAAATCCAAAGCCAAGGTTAGTGCGAGGGTACCCAATCCCTTTCACGACACGCAAGCTTACCTTTTCCAGCTTGTTTTAAAGGGGAGTATATATAGAGTGTAATGACTCAACGGGAGGAAGCTGGTGCATTCGTGGAAAAATTCACTCACTTCCGTTTAAAAAGTCAGTAGCTCACCAAAAAATTGACTGTCATGTCATCATCATCATCATCATCATCATCGTGGTCACCCCTGGACTTCCGAGCGGATGACGGCAATGTGTATTGTACTCTCTGGCAACAGAAAAGGAATGTTGTGCCGTGTACTTTATATGAGTAATGTCCTTCCTGTTGCTTTCCATACATCATATTGCGTTACCTTACAAATTTACGCTTTATTCACGCAATGTACGCCTGTCATCGGGAGATCCTGTTTTGGTGTGTATTTATAAACCCCAGCGGAGACCTTCCCAACAGAAAACCTGCCCAGCGTTTTGGGGGTAACAAGAAAAACTTTTTTATCGAGAGGTTACCTTAAACCATATACCGCTGATCAACCTGCCATGCTTACCTTTTCCTGCGTTTTAACAAAATGAACCCCCTTTTTTACATAATATTTCTGACTGTCGAACAATGCTGCCTTCTCTCCCCTTTCCCCCTATATTTTTATGTCGTATCAATTGGACTCGCATAATTTCATTTGTTTCCCCCTTCCCTTCCCCTCTCATTCTTTACACACACAGTAGCCAGTAGTACCCTCCTCCACGCTACGTGACTCGGGCGTAATAGAAACTAATCAACATTATTGTTATTTTATTTTATGTAACAAGTCGTACAAGCGTGGTTAATGTTTTACTGTATTTTAAACACCACTCGAGACACACACTCAAACAAAAGGAAAAAAAGTGTGGAAATATTAGCTCATAGCCCTATAGCGCTGGGCTTGCGTAATCGCAGGCGGAGTTCTCTAGTAATATTTTTTTGTGTTACTCATTCATTTTGCGTTGTTTAGCCACGCGAAATAACTGGAGCATGTACTCTTTACGGCTATTTTATTTTTTAGAAGAGGGACTCTCGTGCTATTATGAAATGCGATTATAACTACATGTTTGTTTATATACCGGTGTGTAAGGAGAGAAGGAATTCTGACGAGGGATGATGATGATGATGATGATGACGTTATAGTAAAAATTACAGTAGTTGTAGGGCTTTACTACGGGTGCGAAGCAATTATGATTAATTTACTTTTGGCTAAGCAATAGTATCCCAAGATCAATTACATTTTCCCATAAAAATCATTCATTTATATCCTTTGTGGCTGCTGGGCCTGGCAATTATTACGGAACGACGACGTGGGGAATGTATGAAATAGTTTTGTTTGAACCACATCTCTACTACTCTACTACCACTCCGAATTTTTGTTGAAACGTTTTTTTTGTTTCTGGCTGGGAGGTATTATTTGTGGGTAAAAATAGGCCTCAGCGCACATAGACCCACACTGACGACCACAAAGAAAAAAAGAAATGCCCCTTAAATGAATGAAAATACAGCAATGTATGAATGCACATCTTGTGAATGCATGTGCATACTATTAGATAATATTTACGTAACCATTTTGAATGCAACTTAACGTAATATCGTAATAACGTATTATACAGTGGTTGGCTATTCACGGATGGATGGAAAAAAATGAAAGGGTCGTGCAGCTCTACGTTTCCTAAAATTACCCCAAAATATTTCACCCTCTACCCGTCTCTAAAATAACATTTTTTTTGCTGCAAGCGCAAACAAGCAGAGAGAATAATTTTTCGGGCAGTATAATTTGTGATAAAATTTTTTTCCTTTCGTATCTGAATAATATACAGGCTTACTATTTATCCGTTTAGTGTAACCCCACTCAAAGATCTCTCTACACGCGGGGATATCTTGTTCAATGTGAAAACTGTATTGATATCATCGGTTGATATGATATAGCCAAAATTACTGAAGCCAAAAAATGTACACAGCAGCAGCAGAGCAGAGCCTAGTAACTAGAAACTCTCATCGCTCACGTTAGGTAGGTCCTTACTCTCTCTCACTACATTTATTTATATAACACGCCATATTTTCTGTGTGGCTGCTCGCAACTGATGATGATAATGAGGATCGTTATATTGCCGTTGATAAGGCGAAAAAAAAGTTAAATGAAGACGGGTGGTTGTGGTGGCAGGGAATGGTATGCCTTTTCCGTTGTTTTTTCCCTCTGCCTACTACTGCCGGTAGTAACGCGTAGAGAAATGCCAGATATCTACCTACTCATATGCCTTCCCTGATCCTACATTTCTTTTGCATGTGTTTTCTTCTGCGTCTGGCACGATAATACCCACATGTGTGTGTGTGTGTGTGAGAGAGAGAGAGAGAATGTGTGTGTGTCTGTGTGCATTACTATTTTTAGGGAGGCAATATCAATGCAAAACGTATCACGTATCCTTACGTGATGATATGAATGATCACTCTGCTTAGTCAGTCAGTCTTCCGTACCATACAACACCAAAGAACATCATTATCATCATCCTCCCTCCACCTTTTCATCTCACATGTCAGAGTCAGTGATCATTCCCATCATCATCAGACAAATTTTTACGCAGAGTCATACCATCGTTGTTAACTTAAGGCTTCTCCTTTGAAAAATTCTCTCTCACCCCCTCCCCCCCTCTCTCTCTCTTCCTTGTTGTACGATGAATGAATGCGGTGGCTACAATCCACATACTTTTTTCAATAGAGAGAGAGAGAGAGAGACTAGTAGTCAGTTACTTTGAGAGGGCATTTCTTCTTTTCCCCGTGTAGTCATCATCATCCTCCTCCTTTCCTGGGCTCATTACATCACCTCACGTCCGTCCGGGATCATCGTCTATTGAACTTAAGTACGTTGTTTTACAAGTCTTCTTGCGCATTACATGTTATATTTAACTTGACTCCCTCTCTCCCTCTCTCTCTCTCTCTTCCCCTGTCATTTTACTGCGGGGTTGTTTTCTCTCCGTGTGGCTGACGACTTGTTTTTGTCCTGTTCAGGTGTATTTTAGAAGGTTTTAACACTTTAACCTGCGCGTGTATTTTTGTGGGTGTGTGGGAGTTTTTCTCTTTTCAGTTCTAACTTTTGCAAAAGAACGACTGTATTGTGGTGGTGGTGGTGGATGTGTGTACGTTCCTACTACAAAGAGAGAAGTCATCGTGTTTGTGATTTTTTCCTCATTTTTCTTTCTTATTGGTGTGAGAAAAAAATAATTAGTGTGTTTTAAAGTAGAGGAAAAGAAGTTGAAGGGGTGGGGGAAGTCGAAAAAAAGTTTTTTTTTTCTGTATCAGCCGTAGACGTAAACAAATAGCTGTGTTTGTGACTTCCATGTCTTGTCATAAAAAGGAACGTGAGTAGAGAGAGCTTTAGAGAGTCAAAGACTGTCCTCGCATCATCGTGTCGTGCAAGCATGAAAAATTCATGTCAGGTAAGCAGCATTTTTTCCATTCTTTGATGAACAAGAAAAAAAGTCTAAAAAAAAGACCACAGAACCAGGCTGATGACATTGTTCCCTCTGTTAATTCCTTTTTTCTGCAAAAAGGAGTAAATTGCTTTATTTAACTTTTGAAGTTGTAGAATCCATTTGAACATTTTCTCATCTTTGCAAAACACGAATACGCTGAAACTGGATTTTTGTCCATTTCGTGTTCGTGCTCACTTTTCCTTTAGGAGAGCAAAGAGAGATAAAAAAAATAAATTGTAACAATGATGGTACTTGACACGACATTGTCTTTTTATGTATGTGTTGATGATGAGGTGTTTTTGTCGTTGTCGTAAATAATTTTCTCTCTGTGGCGCTCACTGTACATTTTTGGCGGATGTGGGTAGGTCATTCATCAAGACAGCAAAAGATAGGAAAGTGAGTATGACATGAGATAAGGAGAGAGAAACAGAAACTGTGAGCATCATCATCATCATCATCAATTCTGGCTATCACAACTTTGCAAGGTAGCATATGCACGCCTCTCTCACTCTAGTAGAAATCTCCTGTTGTAAAATTCACAACATTTGCGATTCGGAATAACAGACGAGAATCTTCAGTGACTACGTTAAAGAGTGGTGGTGTGCATATCCCTGATGACGAGGCAAAGTCATACTATTATTCAAGAGGATTCGCAATGATACCCCTCTCTCGCTCTCTCTCTCTCTCTCTCTCTC